>JAYXIM010053608.1:0-259625 GCA_037575425.1 Anastrepha fraterculus
AATACGCAACATCGCCAGGAAAAAAATTATGAAAAATCAGCGATATTTTTCAGCAACTTCACACTTACATTTTATTGCATTAGATTTGATGGGCTATAAAACTGAATACCAACAATCCTTATGGAAATTCTAATTAAAATCGTGGGATTGGGATGAAAAGTTTGTGGAATTTTTCTAATTTTTGCAAGAAATTGAAAAATTTAATTTATATTGTTTTTGGTAGGCTATAAGCGAGGCTTTTATAAAAAAATACCGATTATTCAAAAAAATAGAGGAAAATAGTCAAAATTGCCGAAAATGTTGATGTGCAACCATTTGTATGGGCGTGTAAAAAAAAATTGATTTAATTAAATTCCAAAATTTAAATATAGACTTATTGCAAAAACGAAACAAATATTTGGGGGATAAAATGGAAAAGAACTAATTATTTTAACATTTTTATGGATTACTCATCTTACTTAACAAATTACTAGTCTTAGTACGAGTCTGGAATTTATTATTTCTCCTTCTGTTGATTGGCGTGATAACCGCTTGCGTGTTGCATTTGAGAATCGGCTACACTTTTTGCAATAAGAAAAATGTTCAAATTGAGTAATTCGCAAACTCCCAAAACTATAGGGAGAGAGAAAGAAGTTGAGTCATCGATTGGTCACCAGGAAGCAGCACCCGCCACAGGTAATGGTTTGGGCTGCTGTAACCGCAGATAGGCGCTCTCCAATCATTTTCATCGAGCCTGACGTCATGGTAAATGAGAAATATTCTCGGAAAAGTATTCTGGAGGCTGCTTTGAAGCCGTGAAATAGTGACGCTATACATCGAAAGTAGTCGCTCTATTGTTCTAATTCAACGCGCATATCGCAAAAAGTATCGCGGCAAGCAGGCACCGTCTGACAATAGTATTCGTAGTTTGGTGTCGAATTTTTAGAGCACAGGACAGTAGGAGATCGTCAACATGCCGTTCATCAACGACCAAGACGTTCCAATAAACTTGTTGAAGCAGTGAGGGAGAGCGTTGCCCAGGAGTCAAGAGTCTCGTATCGTCGTCGCGCTCAGCATTTTGGCGTCAGTGGAACCACAATGCGGCGCATTTTAAAGGATGATTTAAATTTGTTTCTGTATGAAGTGCAATTGGCACAAAGAATATTGCCGACAGACCAAACAGTCGCTCGAGTGGTTGGCACTGAACCCAATTTTTGGAAGCAAATTTTAATGACTCACTTGGCAAATTTTAACCTCTCTGGCAGCGTGAATAAACAAAATTGCCGCGTTTGGGGAACTGAAAATCCACACGAGATCCATGAAACGCCATTGCATGACCGGAAAGTAACTGTTTGGGCCGGCATTTGCGCCAAAACCATCATGGGGCCATAGTTTTACCGAGAAAACGAAACGGTCGATGGAAACCGATATCGAGGGATGTTGGCTCATTATGTTTGCCCGCAAATGCGTGAGAAAGGTTTCGACGGTTACTGGATTCCACAAGACGGTGTGCCATGCCACAGTGCGAATGCAACAATTGAATTTCTGCAACGAAAATTCCCGGGACGTCTAGTTTCAAAAAGAGGCGACATCGACTGGCCCCCCAGATCACCTGACTTAACCGCCGAATTTCTTTTTGTCGGGTTATTTGAAAAGTAAGGTTTACGTCAACACGCCGCAGACTATTGACCAGCTTAAGGCAAACATTCGGGCCGAAATCGACGCTATAAAACCCGAAATGCTTGACAAGGTTATGACAAACGCAGATCGCAGTTTGTGATTGCTAATAAAGGCGGACACTTGATTGATATCGTATTCAAAAATTTTTTTTAATAAATTTTAAATAACCAAACCAAATAAAAATACCTCACTTATACAAAAATTTTTTTTTTTTTCAAAGTTATTCAATGTTTTCATACCTGACATAAAAGATGGCGCACTCTGTATTTTCACACATTGAATTGAAAGAAAGTAATTTTCCAAACAAAATTTGTGGCCTTTTAATTGGTTATACTTCGAGTGCCGGACCCTGTACTCACCAGTTTGGATTTCGATCAAAGCACTCAACAATTGTGCCGGTGCTTAGAATCACAAGCGCAGTAGAAGATGTAAATGAAAAGAAGAAAGTATGCTCCTCCGTATTCCTCGATGTTGCTCAGGCCTTCGATAAGGTGCGGCATAACGGATTAATTCATAAGCTAAAGATCTTGCTTCCAACGGAATTGTCGAACATTTTAAGTTCGTACCTAAACAATAGATCCTTCATGATCAAGCGCGATGGCACTTATTCAAGCCCGAAGCCAACAAATGCCGGATGAAATGCACAAAGAAGTATCCTTGGACGAATGCAGTACGTGCCTCGCACATCTGGCCTTCCGGTCTCTAAAAATAGCATAACAGCTGCATTCGCTATAGATACGTCCATTTTAGCAAATGGTGAAGATGAGAATCTATCAGCTCGTACGTTCCAGGAGGACGTTAACAAAATCATTGAATGTACTATAAAGTGGGGTATAGAACTAAATCAATCCATGTAGAGTTTACAAACAAAAGATCCAATATCATCCTATATATAAGTAACAATCAGGCACGCACATTCTCCAATGCAACACTGCGAAGTACTTAGGAATGACGCTTAATGCCAAACTCTGCTGGAAGAAGCACATTAAAAAAACATTAAAATAAAATATGCTGAATTAAACCTTAAAATGCAAAAATTAAATTGAAAAAATTCAACGATTTCAAAACAAATTTATAAACGCTGCAGTAACCCCATCGTAGAATGAAGGAATACAGACTTACATCGTGACCTCAAGATTCGTTCGGTATCTGCAGCTCATACCAAAAGGCATACCAACCTTGAGCCTTGGCGACTTGCCAACCCAAGTGGCGAATGCCGGAGACTTAAACGGAAAAAATCTCATGATCTTGTTCCAGAAATGTGAATGGGGGACCAACAGATGTCAGCTGTCTTCCAGGAAACACTTTCTGTAATTCGATAGTCGACACTCGTTTGCTCGAAACTTCAATTCGATATCGAATGCGCGACGATCCCATTTTGGTTCCCGTATTTCGATATTTGTACTATCGTTTTGATATTTTACGAAGTCTTTGAAAAGTGGCTTATAACTGTCAAAAAGTGCATGAAAATTATAAAAATTAAAAGTAAATATGAACAATTGGCGGTATTTTTTAATTTTGGAAGTTTTTAATGAAGAAAGCTCAAGTACTCGCTAACGAAAGTATCGTCTGCCTGAGGAGTCGCAGTAGAACAGCTAGATCCGTCTGTATGGCAACCATATGAAGTTGTGCCTGGTACTCCCAATATATACTCGCTTATTTTGGCTGCGGCAACTATCCGTTCCTCCATATGATTCAATGAAACCGCATCATACGGACCACCACCCGTTTTCGTCATGCTTTTCATGCGCTGGGTAAGCTTGCGTTTTGCATTGTACTTGTAGTCAGTACATACATACTTAGGCGTATTACAAGAATTTATTACCACAAATGAAAAATGTTTAAAAGTAATGCTAAGTGTTAATATCAACTTTCTGCCATCCTTTGGTTGGCTTCATGGGAGGCCCGTTACTATTTAACAATTCCATTAGCTTATCCCATAACTGTTTCTTCTTCGAACGGCCATTAGCTGCACTCTGTAAGCTATTTTTAACTAATGAATCATGATTTTCCAGGTATATTCTACCGTTATCTTTAGTTGAGCAGCGTTTGTTTGTTGAGACCTATGAAAATAACTGTATAAAACTTAAAATTAAAAAAAAAAAAATGTTTAACTTACATTTATAAACAAAGAAATAGACAGCTGATAAAATGAAAAACGAGAGCAAAAGAGGTGTCGAGCTGTATATAAATAAATAAAAGCAAATGCATTGCAAGCCCTCTCTTGCATTTACTTTCCAAATTTCCTCAATTTAACAGACTTGCTGAAAGCGCTTTCTTCACGCCACTTCTGATGTCTCCTTAAGCAAAAAAAGTCATTTGAGTAGGTGCGACAGTATAAATATTTGTCAGCTTGTGCCTGCAGTGGAAACTGCAATGCCTTACAATTTATTTAGTGGAAGTGATGGTAATAGCATCAAAAAGCCCAGCTGCACAAGTGCAAAAACATATCTATAAGTACTGGAGTATATAACAGGGAAGTGCATTTGCTGTGAAAATGCCCAGTGGCAATTTATTGATCTCAAATTTTACAAAAACTGATTTAATTAAAATGTTTGTGAATTACATATCCACAGGGTGCACTGTGACACTCACTGGGGAGTAAGTGTTAAATATTTGGAGCATACAAATCGGTGTCTGACGGCACACACACACACTAACATTCATAAATATAACACACAGAAAATAGAGTAGGTCGCTTGAATGCGGCATAAATAATTGACAGATGATGATGATCGATGGACAGGTTGTACGAGTGGAGAATTCATATTTTTCTTATTCAACATTTAAATTTACAAATCCAAATGGTTGCACTTGCTTGAGGGAAAAAATTATAAAAAAGTGCGGTAAGTGCAGAGGAAAATATTGAAGACTATTTGTACGGAAGGAGTTATCTGTATGCCGCGATGTCTGAATTTGGTATCCCCACAAAACTAATACGGTTTTGCAAGATGACGTTGCTCAACACCAGCAGCGCCGTCAGAATAGGGAAGGACCTCTCCGAGCCGTTTGATGCCAAACGAGGTTTCAGACAGGGTGACTGGCTGTCGTGGGACTTCTTTAACCTGATGTGGGAGAGCATCGTACGAGCCGCAGAACTTAATCGCTCAGGCACAGTTTTCTATAAGAGCGTACAATTGTTGGCGTATGCCGATGATATTGACATCATCGGCCTTAACAACCGCGCTGTTAGTTCTGACCTCTCCAAACTGGATAAAGAGGCAAAGCGAATGGGTTTGCTGGTGAACGAGGACAAAACGAAGTACCTCCTGTCTTCAAACAAACAGTCGGCGCACTTGCGTATCGGCACCCAGGTCACTGTTGACAGTTATAATTTTGAGGTTGTAAAGGACTTCGTTTATTTAGCGACCAGCATTAACACCGACAACGTAGAATCTCTCTTGCCAACAAGTGCTACTTTGGACTGAGTAGGCAACTGAGCAGTAAAGTCCTCTCTCAACGAACAAAACTAATACTCTAAAAGGCTCTCATCATGCTCGTCCTAACGTATGGCGCAGAAGCGTGGACGATGGACGCTTGAAGTGTTTGAGAAAAAGATTCTGCGTAAGATTTTTGGACCTTTGCACGTGGATGGAACGATGAGAAGACCTCCTTTGCATTGGAAAGATCAGGTGGACAAGGACTTGACTTCACTTCACGTGTCCTACTGGTGCCGGTTATCACGAAAAAGAAACGACTGGCGCGCTTTGTTAAACTCAGCCAAAATCGCGTAAGCGGTTATCGCGCCAATTAAAAAGAAGATTTGTACGGAAGCTTAAGGAAACCGCCTGAGGTTCGGTTAGAGCCTGCGCTCGAAACCCAGTGTGAGAAAACGCAGGAAATTACCTCTGAGTGCATTTCTGTCAAACCAAAGAAAATAATTAAAATTGATTTGAAAAAAAAAGTCAACGAAAGTCATCAATATGTGGCTATTTTCTTATTATGCCTTTCAATCAAGGATTCATGGCAAATTGAGAACTTTGAAGTCGTTTTTCTCGATTTGTTTTTTTGTTTTTGTGTTATGAGGTTCTGCGAGCAAACGAGCGATATGTCCCAATAGAGTTGATGATGAGGAACTTAAAAGCATTCCTTTTTATTGTTTCACCCAAATTAAGTGATAGCCCATATTGCGTACATTTCTAACAAACTGTTGAGTGTCATTTTCACGCCATTACAAAGAACTCAAAAATTCACTTTTCCACACTTTCATACTATCCTGCATATTATCCAATAATTGTAATCCCTGAGCATCGTTAGGAGACACTTTCGCTACACACCAAGCCCAGCTACACCGTTCAGTGTCTATTTAATGTTCCACTTTTTAAGCATGAAATGTGCATGGCCCATAAACAGCCAACGTTTGCTACATTTAAACATACATTTAAAAAGCAATTATTGCATTAAAGTGACATTAAAAAGTACAGTTAAATTCGAATTAAAACTTTCACCATTTCGTCGTTGACATCGTTAGCAGCGACGCATGTTATTTAAATGCAAAAAGAAGGCAATAAACATGCAACAAAAAGCACAGTTATGTGCCGCATTATGCATGCGCATTTGTTTGGGTGTATATACGTAGATACGCACAGCAAACGCTGCTTGTTGTTATTTTGGTTGTAGATGAAAGTAGGAAAAGCGATACGTTCCCAGCAAACTCGCCCCTTTTTCGCTATTAATTGCAGACGCAATTTTCCATTTTACATTGCACATTTTAGCATAGCACTGCTAGCAACGTATGTATGTACGTGTGTGCATGACTGCATGTACTCTTATATGTTGTTGCTGTTTCCATAGAACAGAAAAGGTACTGCAAATGCGGGGGGAGCGCCGACCAACGGCAAAATTACATTTGATGCCACGTTAAGCATGCAATTTGCAAATTCACTTCACTGTTGAGAGCAACAAAGGCAACAACAACAACAACAACAAAACACGACTGATTACGCTAGCTATTTGCAGGCGTAGTCAACGTAGCAGAAAAAAATTAAGCCTTCCATGGAAGCAACACATCAGCCGTAATCAGTGGAGCAACAACATGCATTGCCTGCAGCAGCTGCACATCGTTACAAATTAGAATGACAAAATTTTCGCGCGCGCAAATAAGAGTCTAACATGCGAGAGGGCAATATGTACTATATAACGGGAGCGCGCGCGCTCATCAGGCGCTGAGGTATGGCAGAGATAAGCATGGCAAATGCCAAAAATCAAACAACAACATAATCAACAACAAAAATTGTAACTAGATTTACGCCTTTCGTACAAAAGCGAGGGGACTCAAACATATATGCACACATTCACACATTCACACATACATACATACAAACCGATATGCGCAAATAAAGGTCACAATGCACAAACGATCGAGCATTGGCGCAGTCGTGCGGTCAAACTGAAGTAACATAACGGTTGAAGGTCTCTGGCGGTCTCATTAAACTTACATTAAGCAAGCAAACAGCATTCACTACTTTCTACTTTCGTTACTGCTTTGTTTTGTCTACATGGGGTAATCAAATGTTGCATGCGTCATGGCTACCTATAAATAAGCGCGCATTTTGGCCTTCCGGTAAACACCTGCGCAAACAAGCCACAAAACCAACATGACACCACCAACATTAACACCTAACCAACTGGGATGAAACCACCTTACAAATACACATACATACATATGCCTCGCAATGCAACAACACCATCACCACCACGAATTGAGTGGCTGACTTGGCTTGGCTTTATTTACATTGCGGAGCACATTTGCATCATTATGAACGTCAATGGCGGCCGCGCTGCGGTTAATTGTGACAATATATTATGATGTGACAGCGAATCAGTTTTGCGTGCACGGTATTGCCACATCAATTCAATCATCTCCGACATCATTATTATAAGTGCGTCCCACTAAAATATTCAAACCCCTTTTTGAGTTCACCATTCGGCCGATTTCAATGAAGCATGCACAATTAGAAAGAAATAACTTGCTTTAGTGCACAAATTTTAGAACCGATATAGAGGGCGCGTGGCTTCCGACATGTAGACCGCAAAATGTGAAAGCCCATATAAATATCTCTAAAAACAACTAAGCTAGGGAACTGAAACTTAGCACGCATGCATAGATTGCATTTACCGTACTTACGGTGAAAAGTGGTAGGTATCGGAAAAGGAGGCGTGGCACCTGCCATCTAAACAAAAATTTCCAAATCGCTTTTCTCCGGAACCCCGGAGAAAAATTATAAAATGTGATACAGTTACCCAAAAAGCCAACACCCGGTCTATGGTGAAAAGTGTTAGGTACTGGAAAAGGGGGAGTACTATAGTTCCTTCCACATACAAACTAAAACCTTCATATAGTTGCATTGTATGGTTAAACAGAATTGGAAAAACCTACTTTTTACAGCGAGAATCGTTACTAGTAGAATCTTCGGCCACGGGCGATACTAAAGGGTGATCAATTTAGAAGTATCGGATTTTAAATTGAAATAAAACAACGAAAACTCAAATTTATTGGGCAATTTTTATAATTTTTGTGTATAACCTTTTATGAGATTTCTTTTTTAGAAATAATTCCTTTCAAATATTTGCCACATTGGAGGACTTTGGTCGGTATATCGTGAATAACTTTACATTTTTCCCCCTTGCTCACTCCTCTTGAGAGCATAGCACCACGACAAGATTCAGTCTTGCGTTGGTTTCGTTAATCTACATATTTTAATTCCTGACAGGGAAGGCGATTAGCCTGCCGCTACCTGTCCTAAATAGTTGGAATGCCCACATGTCGTTGCTTAGGAACAACGCCCTCTTACTGATTGGAGTGCCATCTGTGTTTCACATTTTTCTGTCAGAAGGTTCGCACATATGGTTGAGGACTTCGCTAAATTTGGTGTGTCTGTAAGAGCACCGCGGTTGCCCGCTTTCTCTTGCTGGCACCACTGCTGCAATGTGTAACTGTGTGTTTTTCTTTGTTCTTTTGCTTGTTTTAGCAGCCACAATACAAATAATGCGCTGACTATTGTACGGAAGTAAAGATACAAAGGATAAGTTTTTGTGGTTGAGGAATGTTTTTTTTTTATTTAGAAACAAGGAAAGTAGGTAAATTTGGAAAAGTGCGAGGACCGTGCTTTACATGAGATTCGAACCCACAACCTCTGGGATGGCAGTCTAGTGCACCAACGCTAGACTACCGAAGCCGCTTTACATACCACCACAAATACATTTCCGAAGGCGTGATATCACACGATCTTGGTGGGTTGGTGGCCTATCCTCTGATCCGAGACGAGAGATAAATTGCTCACCGAAACGCACACGCGACGCAGCAAATGCATTCCTGTTTGCAAATGCAGGCTGTATGACAAGTAGCGTCGTCCACCGTCTTGTTGGAACCAAATGTGATGGAGATAACGCGCTTCAATTTCTGGCATCAAAAAATCGTTTATCGGGGCGCGATCACGTCTGATTCGTCCAGCCCATAGGCTGCGGTTGTTTTCAATGGATGTAAGTGCTTAGTGATAAGTTCTTGAATGGCTTCGGGTTGCTCTTCAGCCCAAATGCGGTAATTGACGTAGACATTAAGCCAAAAATGGGCCTCATCACTGAACTCCATAAGTTGGCCTGACCGCGCGATAAACACTTTTCACAGAGCGACAATTTTCCTCTTATTATTATTTTATTATAGGTTTTCACCAGTTTTTCTTCATACAATTACATAGTTATAAATAACAAAGTATTATTAAAATTCAAAATGACGAAATGTTATTGTCCTTCCGCTGATATCGAAATCCAGCTTTCGCGCCATCTCTTTGGTGGTCTTCCAGGTCCGCGCTTTCCATATGGTATACAGTCCCTCGCTATTCGGATAATTCTGTCGTCACTAGCTCTAGAAACGTGATCATTCCAAGCTCTTCTTCTTGTTCTTATAAACTTCACTACATCATTAACGCCAGTTTCGTCACGAATGCCCTCGTTTCTAATGCAGTCAAGACGTGTTTTTCCTACGATGGATCGTAGAACTTGTATTTCAGCTGTACGCAGTAGCTGTTTTTGTTTTTGCGTTTTCAGCTCGTGCTTCAGCTCCATAGGTCAGGATTGGTCTTATTACAGTCTTGTATATACCCGTCTTGCTTTCAGTGGTCATATATTATATTTGTTCCACCATACAATATCCCTAATGCAGCCTGCAATACGTGCGCCCTGCGTACATCTCTCTCTGACTTCCTTAGTAATGTCGCGGTTACTGGATATTTCTATCCCCAGGTATTTAAATTTCCTAACTTACTCTATCATCGTCCTTTCTATTTCCATTTTGCATCTGATCGCATTCTTGGCAACTACTAAACTTTTTGTTTTTTCTCTGGAGACCTCCATATTAAACTGTTTGGCTGTAACTACAAACTTATGTAGTTATCTTTGCAAAATGGTCTTCAGAGTCCGCTATTAATATGGCATCATCTGCATAACATAAAATTGGTATGCTCATGTTATTAAGACGATACCCATCTAATGACTTGACTTCTTCTATTATTTGGTCCATTATTGTATTGAGAAGTATTGGGCTCAGCGAGTCTCCTTGTCGTATTCCGCTTACGCATGGAAATTCGTTGATATATTTTCCATCTATTCTTATTTTTGTTTTGCAATCACAGTTCAGGTTTTTAATGACGGTAAGAATGTTTGCTGGTACACCTGTTTTGCAAAACATCTTGCAGTTTGACTCGGTCGAATGCTTTTGTTAAGTCAACAAAGCACATATATGCTGGTGCATTAAATTCAATTGACTTTTCCACTATCTGTTGAATGATATATATTGCATCTACAGTGGATATATTTACTTGAAAACCTTGTTGTTCCTCCTGTGTGTCCAAATACGAGTTTAGTTTGCCCAATAATGTCTTTGAGAATAGTTTTTGCGTTGATTGAAGCAATGATATACCTCGATAATTTTGTGGATCTTTTTTATCACCTTTTTTAAATATGGGTATCGTATCCATTTGTGTAACAACATCAAGACGCACACCATAAATAGGAGAAGGAGCTCGGCCAAACACCTAACAGAAGTGTACGCGCCAATTATTTTTTTTTTTTTGACGTGATAACGTCTTATAATTCTATGTAGCCGGCTGCACGCACCAAAAAATGCGTCGTTATCTTGCTCATGCGTCGTTACCTTGCTTGAACAGCATGTTATGTTATGTTATGTTATGTTATGTTATGTTATGTTATGTTATGTTATGTTATGTTATGTTATGTTATGTTATGTTATGTTATGTTATGTTATGTTATGTTATGTTATGTTATGTTATGTTATGTTATGTTATGTTATGTTATGTTATGTTATGTTATGTTATGTTATGTTATGTTATGTTATGTTATGTTATGTTATGTTATGTTATGTTATGTTATGTTATGTTATGTTATGTTATGTTGTCTTATGTTATGTTATGTTATGTTATGTTATGTTATGTTATGTTATGTTATGTTATGTTATGTTATGTTATGTTATGTTATGTTATGTTATGTTATGTTATGTTATGTTATGTTATGTTATGTTATGTTATGTTATGTTATGGTATGTTAAGTTATGTTATGTTATGTTATGTTATGTTATGTTATGTTATGTTATGTTATGTTATGTTATGTTATGTTATGTTAATGTTAACTCATTCTCTATATCCATACAAAATATCTATCAAAGAAGTAAAATTAAAATGTTCTTTTGAAAAATGCAACCATTCAATCAATATTTTCTTATGACGTTATCACGTTAAACTATCGTCAGTAAACCGACTTTACAGACAACCTCTTTTTTTATCGTAATGCTGGTTTTCCATCCTTGCGGGATGGAATAATACATAATACAATTTTACGATTTGTAAACGTTGTTAAGACGTAATAGATGAAATGTCCATGAATACTGAAAAAAATTATGTATTTAGTTTGACAAGAGGCATGCGTGATCTGTACTTACTTGTAATCTGATAACCCTTTAATGCCTGTCATATGTATTTATGTACCTAAAAAACATAGAGATTTCCCCTAAATACCTCAAAACTCATTTCTAAACATTTTTACAGTTGTGTAATAAATTCTTGCATTTTAGAATTTTCAAAGTGAAGGATTTAATATCAACAATTTCTTCGGAAAAAAATTAAATGTAAGCTGCTGTATTTTCCTTGCTCTTTTGTCTGTAGTGACAATCTGCTACCTATCTAACAGTAGAACCAAAGTGTAAACTGGTTTTCATCAAAATCCAATACTTGGGTTTAAATTTATGATTCAGTTCAAATAAACTCAATCTGTTTTCTTCGCTTTGCACCGTCTCTATAATTTATCATGAATCTAAATAGAAAGCTCTTCATACAAATTTGGATGCAGTGGCAACACTAATTTTATGCAATGCAGAGGTGCAAACGCAAATTTTATTTGCATGTAGGAGTGCGTCTGGCTGGAATGCTTTTCTGCAGTCGCAGCAGGTAATGTACAATAGTGTGTAACTGTGGCTCGCAAGCAATAACCGCTTAAGTTCAAAAGCAACTTTCGAAAAATGATGCGCTTTATAAATATCTTTACAAGTATGTTAGACAGAAGGCAACAACACGATTTAATTAATAACTCCTCAAAAAACGCTGTTACGGAGGCAAGAATTTTGCATAAATTCAGAGACTCGTTAGTAGAATAATTCAATTGCTGCTTAAATCGACTTAGGCGATTACTGCGTGTCACCGCAGGTATGCTCTTGCTTGCCATCTGCGTACCAATCTTTGTACTCACGCATACTTGCACATACTTATGCCTAATTATGTAACACAGCAGTCGCTCGACGATTGCCACTTGCCACGCAGTCAATGCAAATAAGTGCTACTTAGTTGCAAATGCATTCCCAGTCCACATTTACACTCTGCAAATGATATTGCACCTGATGCACCATAAGTGCACATGCCAGTGTGTGTGTGTGTGTGTAAGCATTGCTGCATCCTTAAGCTCTGCATGCGGAGTTATGGATTGCTTAACTTTTAACATCATTTTCATAAGCTTAAGAGCTTACGGATTATTATTTTTCATTTCATTCCCTTTCCCTCCATAATTTCGAGCGTTTAGAACAACAGATATGATATTTTGAATGGAAGTTGAAATAAAATGTTATGTGACTAAAGAGGCAAAGCTGCACTTATGAGCTCTCAGAAAACATTTTTAATAAGATTGTAGTGGCTGCATTAGAAATTTATTTTATGACCTTAACGCTTACAATGATCGCTGTACGAGTAATGTGGCGGATTATGCATCCGCAGAAGGCTTCAACCGTTCGTCAATAGGTGCCTCAGAGTCATACTCCGTATATGGCGGCCAGATACTCGGGTTTCAAACCAAGAATTGTTCAGTCGCAGTAAGCAACAGCCGATTCATCTGAAAATCCGTGAACGCAAATGGAGACGGATAGGCCATACAATACGGAAACTTGCTTCCGAAATCAGTAGAATGGCCCTCAATTGAAATCCACGCGGATCACGTAGAAGTAGGAAACCCCCTAGGTGCATGAACACGCAGTCTTAGTGATGAAATCAGCGCAACCAGGCCACGTACTACGTGGTCTCAAGCCGAGGAAAAAGCTGAAAACCAAAGCCCTTTTTAACACATTTGTGCAGGCACAATGCGCCCACCAGCTGTCCTCTTTTTTTTTTTTTTTGTTCTTGTGAATATTCATTATTTTTTTTTTTATAAAATTATATTTCATTTCTTAACAAAACTCATATAAACCCGATTTTCCAACTTTATGCAAAAGTTAGAAAAATTCCCCTAAGTCTGCATCCCAAATTCCATCGTTTTTAATAGGGATTTCCAAGGTAGATTTCGGTATGCACTTTTACAGCTCATTAAATTTCTGCGTCAGTTTGAAGTTGCTAGGAAACTCTCTTGGTTTTTAATCAGCTTTTCCCTGAAAATTTTCGTGTGTTTGTTATATGGAGAAAATGCGCAGCACCTTTAGGAAAACAAATTATAATAAATCAAAAGGAGTTGTAGCAACTTCAAACTTCGAAAACTTTTAATGAGCTATAAAACTGCATACAAACATTTTCGTAGAAATTCTAATTAAAAAGTGTGAACTTGTGATGAAAATTTTGCAGAATTTTCCTAATTTTTGTATTGAGGTGGTAATATAAAGTTTGAAACTTGGGATTTTATGAATTGTGTAAAGAAATAAGCTATACTTCTTTTCTATAAAAAAAATAATAGACAATTAAACAAAATAACAATTGATCAAAACTGGTGAAGTTTTTTATGTAGATCGTTTGTTGCAGAGGGTATTCAGGAAATTAATTTTCAATTTAATTTCACGGAGGTCCAAATACAAGAAATTAACAAATTTTATACAAATTAATCGATTAAAATTAGGTAGGTTGGTTGGGTGGTTGTCGAAGCGACACACTCAGACCTTTCGCAGGTCCATTGTGATACCACTGGAGCTTATCCTTACCCTGCGTGTGCCTTTTCAAACCATCCGATAGCTTTAATAAACGAGCAGAGCTTCGTTAGTTTTAGATGCTTTAAAAATGCTGTATCAAGAGTGCACAGCCTTCTCATAGCTAAGCTTTCAGCCCTGTGAAGATTAACGAACGAGGAACCCATTTTTAGGCAAATCAAATGCAGAAAGTGGCGATGGATAGGTCACACATAGAGAAAATCACCCGGTAGCATCACGAGAATGGCACTGGACTGGAACCCACGGTCGACCAAAAAACACTTGGAGAAGGTCGATGCTGCGCAAACTAACAGATGCCGACATCTCATGAGACGGTGCGAAAACAACAGCACAGAACCGTGTACGATGGAAGTATCTTGTCGAGGCCCTATGCGCCCGAGAGGAGTGAAAAAGGAAAAAAAGTGAAGACGTGCAAGTGACGTCTAATTTACTTTATTTTTTTAAAATTAATTTCTAATAAAAATACAGCTAATTTTTTGGCGAAAGTTGTATGAATCAAAATTCCAAACTTTTTAGGAAATTCAGAAAAATGCATGCGAGTTTCAGAAAAATGTCCAATTTTTTAATCAGAATTTTTAGAAAACTTTTGCGTATGCCGTTTTATTGCGCATTCAATTTCAGTATAACTGAGGCACCTCCACCTAGCTCAAAAATCTCGTTTATTTAAAAAAAAATGTATTTTTTGCTTACGATGCTAAGCTTTCCCCCCATATAAAAAAAAGAAAAATGTGAATGAAGTAAAATCTGAAACTTGAACGCCGTTGCTTGGGCGTCAGCTTTGAACCGAATCTTTTTTGTTGTTTGTAAATGACAGCCTCATTAGAATATTATTTCGAGATATATGAGTTTTCTTAGAGCCATAGGCAACTCAAAATACAAATATTAATAAGTCATTGGTATTCCTTCTTCTTTCATTAACCCCACTTCTTCATTTTCTATGTATTTATATTCCCTTTACTCTCCTTCAATGAAGCCAGCTCAGCACAGTGCATTCACAAAATGCTTAGAATTTCGAATGGCATCGAGTTTATTCACGAAAACAAATAGCGAGTCGTTGTTTATTGTTGTTGTTGTTTTTTTCTTCTTTCGTTTTATTTCGCTTATCCAAAGTGTAATAAGCACATTATTACTCATCCTAGTTTTATGAGGCTTCTCAGAGTGCTACTTAATGACTTCAAATATGGTAGTGCTTTGACTATCATCATAAAAGAATGGCCTATATATGAGTAAGTAGGTACATATATTAAAGAAAACTGCTTAAGTTTCATAACAAGAAAGTGTGAAAGTGTAAGGAGCACAACAAGTTGAACAAAAGGAGTCGGGAGGCGCTGAAGCAACCCATTTACTCGCTGGCATATTGCAAGTTGCAAAACAAAAGATGCTGTGAAGCTGAAAAATATTAAGACGAACTAACCGACATAAATGCGGTAAGACGGGAGAAAAATAAGGGAAATAGTCAAAGTGAAGTCAGCGATTTGTCGGGCAATTAGTAGCAGCTGTCAGCAACGTTTAACCCATTTTCGGAATTTTGCCATCTTCTGACCAAAATAAGTAGCTTATGAAAAGAGATTGTTTTGCTTTTTATTTGATTGGGTATTTGACTGTGTATTTGTTGTTTTTATTTTATTTTCTTTATTTGGTGAAATAAAGTGTCAGTTTGAAATGACTCGAGAGAGTGGATGGCGTATGGTATTTTCTTCTATATGAATATGCATATCGAGCACTTGTTAAATGGAGAAAGTGCACAAGAGACAGGGAAAAAATTGTCAAAAATTAACGCGATTTTTGAATCAGTTAAAATTTACACTTTCTTTTGCAAAAATTTAATGGACTATGAAACCGCATATTGAAAAGTTTTCTAAAGACTTGACTTAAAGAGTAAAGGGGGGGCCAGAATGTTCAAAAAATTGGCTTGTGGTTTTGCATTTTCTTAAAGTATAATATCTTAGAAATATTGTGTGAAAATTTTAAGTGAGTCCGACAAATACTTTTCGAGGTATACAACAATTAGGGCGCTCCGGAGTAAATAGCAAAACTTTAAATGTCTTTTTCTCAAAACTATGTTTTTTGCACTGGTGATCACTGCAACTTAAGATTCGCTTGATAGATTTCAAAAAAATGTACACTGCTTTTGAAAAACATAAAAAACTCGTGCCTGATCGAAGGATTTTTTAAAAAATTTCGATTTTTGAAACAATTAGTTGTCCGTTTTTCCCCCAAAAATCTGGAAAACATTTCCTGAGGCCGCCTTATTGTTAATCTGGAAAAAGGCTTCGATCAGTCACAAGATCCTCTACTAATAAAACTAATTTCTCTTATCCGATTGATTTTAGATGAATCTCCAAAAACTTGGGATGATCACCGCAAGGGACTTCTGGGGAAACGGGCGATAACTTTTAGAATTATTAATTTTTTTTTTGAAATTTTGGTAAAGTCAGTTCGAAATATGATGCATTAATGCTATGTTTTTATTTTTTTTAAATAATGCAAAAAAATTTATTGAAAATCAATAACTGACTACCCCTAACCTATTAAAGAAGTCAGATTTTTTATGGAAATTTCTTGATTTTTTTTCTTTTTCAAATTTACACAACGTTTGAAACCTGGTTGGTTTTTGTATATATTGTATATATCTGAACTAGCTCGGATGGGAGCTAATGCCGCATCCACCATACTCTGCGGATATTGTACCTTGTGATTACCATCTTTTCCGTGGACTTCAATCCCATATGAGTAACAAGAACTACTCCTCAAAAGAAGCCATAAAAAGGGATATCGAAGCATATTTTGGCTCCAAGGACAAACAATTGTTTGAGCAGGGAATTAAAAATTTGCCTAAACGTTGGGAAACATTGTAAATAATGAAGGAAAATATATTATTGATTAATAAATACTTTAAACTTCTTTTTTATTAATTTTAAAACCACCTTTAAATAACGGACGAACTTATGGACTGACCTGATACTTCAATAATGATAAATTCAACATATATTGATAAATTTTTACTATTTATTTAATTTTTAATTTCAATTATTTTTTTATAAAAATGCAGTTCATTCTATCCGGTGGTTTTGAAATGATATCCGGTTTATGTATGTCTGCCGTGGCTACGAATTATATGGTTCAAGTTTCAAGCTTTACGCAAGATATATAAAAATTCGAAGAATTTTTTTCAGGCTCTTTATTGCAACGCGGATTTCTGAATTACTTAGGCATTCAGTAACGGTATTTGAATTTTGAAGGTGAATAACGCAGGCACAGATTCACTCGGACTCACCTCTGTGTGTTTCCAAAATTTTTCTATAGAAATCAATACAGAGCTACAATTGAGTGTCTGTAGAAGTTTCCAACTTGTCGCAGTCGTCTTTTATTGACTTAGCAGGTGCCTTTGTGCTGCTTGTTAGACGTTTTGCTTGTGGTTTATTTCGGATGCTGCTTGTGCTTCTTTGGCGATATTCTCCACCCAATGTCAGCTGCCGCGCCTTGCACTATCTTTCACCACACGATTTAATTAACTGTATTCCGTTTGGAATTGCGTTTTGGCTGATTGTGTTCTAGCGTTGTTGAAACCCGTTTTAGCATTTTTCCGTTTAGCTAACTTTTTCCAGGTTTCGTCTGAGATCCACTCTTTCCATTTCGTTTCGAGGATTCATCCAAATTTTTCGGCGGAGTTTTCTTTGTGAGGTCCCATTTCATTATTTTATATTCACTCACTCTCAGAGCAAAGCATTTAGCCATCAGAGTCTACTGGTCATACCTTGGGTATGGGAATAAGTTTCCGCCCCCGTAAAAGAGGTGTCGCTGCTGATACTATTTTTGTGTTCGCTATAGTAATATACAGGTGATTTGAAGGTGTATATGTGAGGTCTCGATCGCAGTCATTGACATTGTTTTGAATCGCAAATATCCCTTTTTATCTGATGTCAAAAATGTCTACGTTGGTGCCGAAAAAAATGCAATTGCGGGAAGTCAATTTCCATTATTACCTTTTAAAGAAAAGGGCAGCTGAAACGTGTCGTATATTGACCAATATTTACGGTAGTCACGCTCTATCAAATACAACTTGTAAGGAGTGGTTTCGTCGCTTCCAAAGTGGCAATTTCGACGTAAGTGATAAAGATCGCGAAGGGGCACCGAAAAAATTCGACAATTATTAGATGAAGACGCGTGGCGAACCATTGATGATATGTCAAAAGCTTTGGATGTTGACAGATCAACCGTCAGTAAACGTTTGCGCGTGATGGGAATGGTCCAGAAAGCAGTTGACTGGGTGCCACATCAATTGCAGAAGCGGGAAATCGAGAGACGTTTGATGACGTTTGAGATGCTTCTTGAACGGCAGAAAAGAAAAGGTTTTCTGCATCGCTTCGTCACTGTCGTCGAAAAATAGATGTATTATGATAACCCTAAGCGTCGAAAAAGTTGGAGCCTTCCAGGTGTACCAGATCCATCGACAGCGAAAAAAAACATTCACGCTTCAAAGGTTATATTGTGCATCTGGTGGGATCGGAAGAGAGTCATCTATTACGAACTCCTTAAAACATCTGAAACCATCACTGGCGATCATTACCGACTGCAGCTAATGCATTTTAATCGAGCTCTCAAAGAAAAACGGCCAGAATGGGACGGTGGACATGACAAACTGATTTTGCTGCATGGCAACGCCAGGCCACACGCTACTTAATTGGTCCAGAAATATTTAGAGGGACTGAATTGGGAAATCTTGCCCCACCCGCCATATTCCCCAGACATTGCAGCTTCGGATTACCAGCTGTTCCGATCAATGCAGTCAGTCCTTATTGACGCGCGGTTCACTTCTTACGAGAGCATCGAAAACTGGCTCAATTTGAATGGTTCAGTTAAAAGAACTCGAATTTTTCGTCAGCGGAATCCGTATGCTGGCTGAAAGATGGAGTAAAGTTGTAGCTTCCAGTGGCACACACTTCACATAATATCATGAATTATTTAATTGAATTAAATAATTCGTAACTTTGGCTACGAAAGGACGGAAACTTATTCCCATACCCATACTGAACATCCTTTTGAGTATTTTTCTGGCTTTTAATTTAGTTAAATATAGCATTCTAAGATTATTTACCAAGCACTACTTTAAAGTAAACCTGAATATATTCTTTATTCACAACTACACCTCAGCGAGTCAATAAATTGTACTTTATTTTTAATTTAAATTATTTCTTTAGAGCTTTTTAAATTGTGTTGAAAGCTTAAATGAAATCTTCAAGTTGAATTATGGCTTTTTTTTTAGTTCTTAAAATCTTCAAAGCCTTCTTAAAATCTTCAAAGTCTTCGAAGCCTTCAAACAATTTGTGCACGTGCGTACCGGGCACCTAGGCGTTTGAGCGCTTAGCGCGCCTTACAAACCCACAAAGAGGATTTTAAATGAAAGTCTTGTGCAAAATTTAATTTTCCAATTCAAAGACACTTCACTGAAGTACTAAGCTCACTCATTTTCATTTGCCGTTTTTCACTTTTCTGTTTGCGGTTTTGTCAACGTTTATCTGCTTTGGCCGGAAACATTCTGTGATTTCGACTTGCCTTTCAGCCATTATTCACTTTTAAGTAATCGTACGCTGTTGTTTCGGTCTTTAATTTTTTTTTATTTTTTTTAATATTTTTTTGTGTTGCGTTGCCCACTATTGCTTATGATTGCTGATTGTTGTGTCGGATTTTGTTGACCGCTATTGTTGTTGTTTTTCTTCTTATTCTTTACTTTCAAGTTGAATTTTCCGCAGTTTATATTCTTGGCACCGGCCACTTGGCCACTTCGCTGGCATCGCGTCCGTTGAAGTGAAAAATGTGAATTGGGACGCGCTGCCACTTGCTTGCCAACTACATATGTTTGTGTGTGTATGTACATTTAATCCGCACATCCGACACACATCCGCGCGCACACAGAGCTCAGCCATTGAAATACAACAAGAAACGCTACAAAAAGTTTCGCTTTCGTTACGCGCTTTTCAATTCATTTAATGCACATTTTACTCGCTTTAGCGCCGCTTTCACAGCAACTTGACCAGTTTCCTGCCAGTTCTTTTATAAATATATTTCTGTGCTTTCTTTTTCACGACATTCCTGGCAGCTTGAGTTTTTGCCAAAAATGTGAAGGCTGTGCACTTTCTGTTATAATCGCCATATTTTCCCCTACAAACCTTATGGCATTCTTGTTTTGTTCTCTCCTCCTCCTCCTTTCAATGCCACAATTGTAGCCGGCAATAGCTCGATTTCTGGTGTGGTTGGTTTTTAACAACACAAATAGGAGTTTGTTCAATGAACGAAAGAGGAAAATTTTTATTCGCAACAAAATGCAATTTTACTTTTTTACATATTTTATAAGAGGTAAATATTTGAACAGTGCATTAACTAAAGGAATGCAGAGCGGAGTGAACTTCGCCAATCAACTTTGGAATATGAATAAAAAGAAAAAACCTAGAGTCACTTAAAATACTTATAAGAGAAAACTTCATAGCATTCACTGATGAAAAATAAAATATTGTAATTTTAAAAAGTCTATCTAACGAACCGGCAGGCCAAAAAATACGACCAAACGGGTTTTGGATAGACATTAAGGGAGTATTCTGGTCTAGACGCCTTAATTTTAGGTATTTTTAAAACTAAGATTAAAAAAAATGAAAAGATTTTTACTATCCATTTTTTTGTGATTTTTATTAATATTGGAAAAGTATATAAAAAAAAATAAATAAAAAAATAAAATAAAAAAAACAAACAAATTAAAAAAATCCTTCATTAATTAGGATGTCGCTATCGGATTACGCCAAATCAAAGAAAAGAAAAAAAAATCACAAAATGGCGTCAACTTGAAAAAAAATTTTGTGTACCCTGTTTTATTTACCTTTTCAAATTTTTTAAAAATACTTCAAACTTAAATTTTTCAAAATCCGAGGCAGGCGCGATAGACAGAAGTATAATAAGAATTGTTATCAAACTTCAAACCGATCGGTCAGGTAAAACTTGAGATATCATGACGACCATCTCTAAAAAGGTAGTTTTGAGAAAATCGCGTTTGAAGTTATCAGTAACAATTCCAATAGAATAACATTATGTATATATATAATTGGCGCGTAAACCCGTTTTGGCTGTTTGGCCGAGCGTCCTCCTCCTATTTCGATGGTGTGCGTCTAAATGTTGTTCGATAACACTGGAGGCATACCTGAGGTTCTATGCCGACTTCGAATGTGCAGATATTATCTACGAGGCTTTAGCTCTTGAATTGTTGCAGACATATACTCGGACGTATACCATTGTCTTTCGAGGAATAACCTCTAATAGAAAGAATGTTTTCTTAACTTTGGTGTCAAATCGACATTCGATCCTGGCGTGCTCAATGTGATATCACCGCGACGGTGAGATTATTCGAGCCATCACATTCTGGTACGGCGGCCAAAGAGCCATTAGATCATCGTTAGTTGTGTGACAAGTGGCGCAGTCCTGGATTGAAACGGCGACATATCATCCACATCCATATCTTCCAGAAGTATCGCGTCATATATATATATATATCATATATGTATCGAATGAATACAGATTGCGTAGGGCAACAGATTTTGTGGAAAGAACGAGTACTGAAGTCGTCCCGTAACATCTACCATTCATTTTGCGATTCGCTCCACTCCGCCGGCTTAGACGCCACGTCACAAAATCCGCTGTATCTCCGAAAATAAATCGAATTTTGAAAAATTCGTTGAAGGGCATATTTTTGAAGGTCTAAACTTTGAAAATATGCAAAAAACGAAATCAATTTTTTAAAATTTCTAGACCAGAATACCCCCTTAAATTGTTGAAAACTCAAATCCATTAATTTCAGCTTCGAAAACTCGCGTCCAATTGCAGAAACCAAAGCCTCGGATGAGAACCACCTACAGTGGTAACGACTGGAATATCCGGTGCCTTAATGGGAAAGGTGCCTCTGCCCAGCTGGTTGATGTCCTCGTGAGGGCAAAGGCTGACATCACTGTCATTGAAGAGATGCGATGGACGGAGCAAGGGAAGAAGATCAATTGACCTTGCGACGTCACTACAACTGTCATGTAATATAAAAGAGCGCAACTTCGGTGTTGAATTTATTTTGGGAAAGAGACTTCCTCACCAAGTAGTTACGCTTACTTCGCTGTACGAATATCTCGCAATAATGCGCATGAAAGCGAGATTCTTCAATCGCTCGCTCATTTGGGCTCACGTCCCGACAGAAAAGAAGGAAGATTCGTTCTATGAGCGCCTGGAACGTTCCTATGAGCGCTGCCCCCGCCACGTCATAAAAATCGTGTTTGACAACTTTAGTGCCTGGGACCCACACAGGAAAGCATTTTAGATACCACAGTCGGAAAATTTAGCCTGTACAACGAAACATCCGATAACGGACAGAGGCTGATCGACTTCGCCGGGGCCCGAAACATAGTAGTCTGCAGCACCAAATTCCAGCATAAAAAGATACACCACGTGAAACAGATGGATCATGTTGCGATATATGGAAGACACGCTTCTAGTAATTGGGATGTACATACGATCCGAGGGCCCAACATCGACTCACATCATTACCTTGCTGCAGCAAAGAGATTTTGCCAGTCAGCCAGAAGATTCGCCACTCGACTGTCACTCTTGCTCTCTGAGAATACTGGCCAACAATCTGGCATGCACGAGCAATAAGACGACATTTCTCGTTCTTTAGCCCGAAAAAACAATTTGTAAGGCGAGAAATGTCATGCTGCTTCGCAAAGAAAGGGCCTATAGACTGTAACGCGAGCCATGTGGGATCGCTATTGGGAACTGCAAAAGGAAGAATCGTGAGGGCGAGGAGCTTGAGATACTGACCAATAGGAAGAACGCCCGAAAATTCTACCAGAAAGTTCTGCGGCTTACTGAAGATTTCAAGGCCGGGACGTTTTCCTGTAAAAACAATGAAGACGATCCGGTGACTGATATCCAGAGCGTGCTTAAATTACTTAATTCTCGAACTTGTTATTTGTGAAGATCCCGATACCCTAATCGTTAACGACGGGACTGTTGTTCTACTAGCCGACCATGACGAGGGGAAAATAGCGATAACGCGGCTGAAGAACAACAAAGCCGCGGGCGCTGACGGACTGCCCGCTGAGCTATTCAAACATGGCAGCAAAGAGCTGGTAAGGTGCATGCATCAGCTCCTATACAAAATATGGTCGGATGAATGCATGTCTCCCGATTGGAATTTACGTGTGCTCTGCCCAATCCACAAGAAGGGTGATACTGCAATCAGTGCCAATTACCGCGGAATAAGTCTTCTAAATATCGCCTACAAGATTATAGTGAGTGTATTGTGGGAAAAGCTGAAGCCCACGATGAACCAACTGCTTGGACCTTATCAGTGTGGCTTTAGACCTGGAAAATCCACCATCGACCAGATATTCACAATACGCCAAGTCTTGGAAAATACCCATGAAAGGAGAATCGACACACACAATCTTTTCGTCGATTTTGAAGCTGCATTCGACAGTGCGAAAAGGAGTTTCCTGTATGCCGCGATGTCTGAATTTGGTATCCCCGCAAAACTAATATGGCTATGCGAAATGTCATTACTCAATACCTACAGCGCCGTCAGAATGAGGAAGGACCTCTCCGAGTAGTTTGATACCAAACGAGTTTTCAGACAAGGTGACCCTCTGTAGGACTTCTTAAAACTGATGTTTGAGAGGATCGTACGAGCCGCAGAACTTAATCGCTCAGGCACAATATTTTATAAGAGCGTACAATTCTTGGCGTATACCGATGATATCGACATCATCGGCCTTAACAATCGCGCTGTTAGTTTTGCTTTATCTAAACTGGATAAGAATCAAAGCGAATGGGGCTGGTGGTGAACGAGGACAAAACGAAGTACCTCCTGTCTTCAAACAAACAGTCGGCGCACTCGCGCATCAGCACCCACGTCACTGTTGACAGTTATGATTTCGAGATTGTAGACGACACCGATAACAATGTCAGCCTTGGAATCCAACGAAGAAATTCTCCTACCAACAAGTGCTTCTTTAGACGAAGTAGACAACTGAATAGTAAAGTCCTCTCTCGACGAACAAAATTAATACCCTAGAAGGCACTCATCATGCCCGTCCTAACGTATGGCGCAGGTGAGAGAAAGGTTTATAGACCTTTGCATGTTACTGCAGCGAATACAAATCCAGCGGTTTCGATGAATACAAATGCTCCGAATCTAAGAGTATTCGATGCGGTACCAGCTGGTGCTAGCAGAGGAAGTGGAGGGCCTCCTCTGCATTGTAAAGATCAGGTAGAGAAGGACTTGGTTTCACTTGGTGTGTCCAACTGGCGCCGGTTAGCGCGGGAAAGAAATGACTGGCGCTTTGTCAAACTCGGCCAAAATCGCGTAAGTGGTTATCGCGCCAATCAGGAAGAAGAAAAGTATAAGTATTTAAAACCATTTTTTTTAATTTAGTAAATTTAAAAAAAAAAAAAAAAAACAAATGTCAATTGAAGAAATATTAAATACGAACATAACAAGTTGAAAACTCAAGATTTCTTCTCTCATAAAATCATCAAAAAGCCACAAATTTTATACTTACACCGAAATATGCAAGTAGAAATCAACATGAATCACTATCTTCATTGGAATGCCACCACAATAGCAATAATAAAGTCATAAAATTCGAGATGTTACCAAACGTTGAAGGAAATGAAGACTTTTATGTCATACTTTACGATAATATTTCAATTACACTTGGCAAAATTGATGATATTTTTTTTGAAAGTATTTATATGTTACTGAATAGGCATCGCAGCTTGGCTGGTCATCATCTAGAGTTACAATTACGGAGAGAGTAAACTCAAAGTGTAATAAGGGGTGACAATGACGAGTCTGAGTCAAACTAAACTGCATGAATACTTACGTAGGCACGTAATTAAATAAGTTGTTAGGTTGAACTGGCACTAGGTTGCTAACTGGTTGCCAAAGCAGTTAGGTTAGGTTACGTAAAGTGCCTGCCTTACGACGCATCTACACTCTTTTTATACTTTCCTATCCTTATTCCACTTTGTCCTCTTTAAACCTTCCTGTAAATTTTATAAATCTAGTAATTTTAGCTAATTTTATATATGTAACATCCGCAATGCTGCCCAGAAAAGCGATTTCGCGCAAATTCAACCTTCCTCTACACAGAGCCATGCATCCGCATAAAAGGTGTTCAACTGTAAACGTTAAAATATGGTGCCTCAATTCTGCTGGCATACCTTCCTATAAGACAATGCCCAGATAGGACTCCTACTAATATTCTTGAGTTATTGCTATTAAATTTCAGTAGTCTGTTAGTGCGGCCCATATTCCATTCTGGCCAAGTCTGCCTACTAATGCTACAGGTATGTAACTGTGTCCAGCAATTGTTGGCAATACTTAAGGAAATCTATCTATTTGTAGCTTAGATATTGTAACGGGCATAGGTATATCATTGTCTTGAATAATTTGCAACGTAGGGCCAATTCTATCTAACTTATCTCGCCTTGCAATTATCCTTAATGTTACTGTGTCCCGTCACTCAGAGTAGAGTTATAGAGAAAAACTGTGCGAGTGCTCTTAATTGTTCATAGCGGCCAACCACTGTTTTCGAAGATTGTTTCCATGATGATAACACTTTCAGAGCTGCATAAATATCGGAATATATGCAGATATTTCTGGCTGTAATTGCGTCTTTATTTTCCGCTAAAAGGTCTTCTTTAATCACCAAAACTTCAGCTTGGAATACGCTGCAATAATCAGGTAAGCGGAAAGGTATGCTGATGCCTATAGTTTCCGAATAGACACCGCGTCCCACTCGATCGTTGAGTTCACAATCATTGGTATATATACCGACTCCATTTTCATAAAATACTACACCATATTTCCAGTCTTCTCTAGATGAAATTTTGATCGTATAAGACCTGTTAGCGGGGAAACTCACCGAGTCATAAAAGTTTGTGGTAACCGGAATGTTTTTCATTTTAAGCGGTTACAGTTGACAACTTTTCCGTATGCCAATTAGTTCTGTCGACTGCTTGTGGATAAGGATACAATGAACCATATTTTGTGTAAATGTCCCGCCTTGATCAGGCAAAGATTGTTACACTTAAGGTCCTGTACGAGTAAATATATTCGAACCCTTAGGTGTATGGAATTAGTCTATCAATGACTCATTACTGCAAGTACTCATTAGCGAAACTGAAGACGTCTTGGGCAATCAGTTTGTGGTTTGTTATAAATAATTTTCCATTTAACTACCCATCTAAAAACGAAACGGATTAACCATAATGAGGCAGAACTTACTGTACAGGCTAAGAGCAATACAGGATGTTCCGTTACTATTTTCTATAGGCATATACAGATGTTATATGATAATTAGTCAGGAAATGCTGATTTTTCCTTTCTTTTGCCGTAGGTATTGCGGTGGTCTAGAACTCGAAAATTTAGGGTATTTTCAGGAATTGTTTTTTACAATAAAAAATGAAAAACGTTTAAATTTTGTAGGCTTTTTATTTAACTTCTTTCACATACAAAAAAGGAAAAACAATTTTTTTAATCTTAATTATTCTAAAAATGGCGCTGAAGTTGACTCTTCCGTAAAATTGGACCTTGACGGTGTTACCCATTTTTTCTCATCTATTTATCTGAAACACAAAAATTAAAAAAAATATTATTCAGTATGACTGTAGCTAGTCCCGTACTATAATAAAAAAAATACAAAGCGCGGTTTTGAATTTCACACTCTGAAAATCGGTGTTTTCAGTTTTTTAATACAAAAATACGAAATAATTAAAATTATAATATGATTCTAGTATGGACAATAGCCATTGATGTTGTAAACAACATATTAAAATTTCAGACGGTTCGGTTGAATAGTTTTTTTCTTTTTGACAACACCAGGCCGAAAAATGTCGTTTCGAGATAAATGAGTTTAAAGTTTGAGGTAAAGGAGCGCGGGGATCGCTCTCTACCTAGTTAATGGGCTGTAGAAGCTATAACTATTGGGAATTTCCGCATGAAAATTTCACAGTATAATCTTAAGATACTATACTTTTGAAATATCGAAAAACCAAAACATCGATTTTTTGAAATTTCTAAACCACCGGATCCCCTTAACAAAGTCTCGACTCTCGATGGTCAGTAGTATCTTAACTGATAGGTTTTTGCAGTAAGACTCAGCATAACTCGGTGTCAATTTTTGCGGCAGCTGCTGGGAGGATTATGAAATGGAATCATCTCAGCAGCTACTCCTCAGCAACCTTGCATTAGTAGGTCTGAAAATCACGCATCTTGACTACTACTTTTTTACTTACACCCGACGAGCTATCAGCCAAGGATATTAAGGGAGTATTCCAGTGTAGAATTTGAAAAAAATCGAAATTTTTTTGCATTTTTTCTAAGTTTGGAAATTTAAGAATATGTCATTAAGATGATGATTTAAAACTCCTATTATTTCGCGAGTTGGAGTCTTTTTGGGGACATGGCTTTGGTTCCGATCATCCCGCTTGAACTCAACTTTGAACGCGTTTTCCTCAAAACCACCTTTTTCGAGCTGACCGTAAGGATATCTCGAGTGCAAATGGAAAAATGTTTACTTCAAATTTAGGGAGGATATTCTTTATACATTCCTTCATGGAATGACCCTAGATCGCAACTATAACTTTTCGTTTAGTACGAGTATTAAAAAAAATCGGAATTGTTGAAAAAATATGAAAAAATAATAAAAAAAGATTGTTTAGTTTTATGCAAAACAAATTAAAAATTTTTTAATTAAAATTAAATGATTTCAATAAAAATTAAACTAAAAAATTAAAACTTTTTTTTTTTATTTAAAAATTTATTTAATTTTAATTTAAAATAATTTAAAAATTCAAGTAAAAACAAAAATAATAAAAAATTTTTAAATTTATTTCATTTTATTTTATTTTATTTTATTTTTTAGTTAGTTTTTAATGTAATAATTAATAATCAATAAACAAATGATAAAAAATGGATAGTACAATTTTTTTTGTACAACACTTCAAAACCGGGCGAAATTCATGCCTTTACACTAGAATACCCCATAACTGTCTACGAAACTTTCTCATCCACATGCAGCATGTTTCAGGTCTGTCATCGAGATAAAAGAAAAGTACTCTATCGACGAACAAAGCTAACACTGGCGATGGAACAATGAGCTGCGTGAGCTTTACGGCTGCATAGGTATAGCACAGCGAATAAAGATCCAGTGGCTCCGCTGTCTAGGTCATCTTGTCCGAATGACTACAAAGCATCTGGTCCTGAAAGTATTTGATGCGGTATAAGCTGGTGGTAGCAGAGGATAAGAAAGGTCTGCGATTGAAAGATGGAAAAGTATGTGATTGAAAGATGATGCGAGACTTGGCTTCGCTTGATGTGCTTATCTGTCACCGGTTAGCACGAAAAATAAACGAATTTGTTAAACTCGGCCAAAGTCGCTTAAACGGTATCGTAATATTAAGAAGAAGAAGAAAAGAAGAAGATTTTACTTAGATATTAGTCCAAATAAAGTAGAATTCCCAAATAATGACAGACTACTGCAAAGCCTTTGAGAGACACGGAAGTACACACGCATTACCTTCATAAGTAAAAAACAAATTATTTCGCTCAGTGTACTTATATATGTGCGTTTTAAAAAAATGCTTCAAACGAACCCGCCAATGTCGTAAAATAACTATCAACTCAAGATGATTGCCAGCGTTTGCCGTGTGGATGTAACGGTTGTCGGTGACCAGTTGCAGGCATCTTGACGTTAGTATTGTTATAAGTGTGTAAATATGTATGTTTGTAGATGTAGATGTATGGTAAAGGAAGAGCTCCGCAGTTGTTGGAAGAACACAAATGCAAAAACATGCGCATTTATATTGACTGTTTAAAATGTGAAAGCAAAAATTGATTTCTTAAAGCCAAAATATTGCGAATTATTGTTGAAGGACTAAGGGCTGAAATGTGTTGGTGTGGTGTACGCCGATACATACATAGTCATTTATATGTATGTAGGTATGTATGTAAGTACTTATGAATGCAAGCAAACATAAATGAAGTGGAATAAAGGCGCTGAAATGTGTAAGGATACATTGATGTTATTTATTTTACAAAGCCATGAGTAGAAGACACAACTACATTTGCACAATTGTATATGTACTTCTATATACAATAGTAAAGGGTGATAAAGTTGGAGGTACTTTTTGGGATAGAGTCTTTTCGACGGATCCTGCGTGACGACTGTCAAACTAAATACATAATTCTTTTCAGTATTCATTGACATTTCATCACGAAAAGACTTGCGCCTCAAGAACGTTTACCAATCGTAAAATTGTATTACGAAAATCGACGCTCTCTGAAAGATGTTTATCGTGCGTTGAGACGAACGTGTGGTGTTCAGCGATGAGGCCCATTTTTGGCTTAATGGCTACATCAATCAACAAAGTAGCCACAATTGGGCTGAAGAGCAACCTGAAGCCATTCAAGAACAGTCATTATTTCCATTGAAAACAACCGTTTGGTGCGGCGAAGGGCGAAGAGCTGGAGGAATCATCGGCGCATATTTCTTCAAAGACAAGTCTCAAGGCGCCGATATAACAGTGAAACATACATGAAATATCGCCTACAGACCGGTGGATTGCCGTTCCAAGATCGACGTGATATCTCACCTTTGAGAATTTGCTATTTTGTGGGCGAGTATGTAAAGTCTAACATGCTTTTGTCGATAAAACAGCTTCCTTGAGGCATTGGAAGCCAACATTACTAAAGTTATTCGGGAAATACTGACCGAAATCCTCCAACGAGTCATTCAAAATTGGTGTTTACAGATAGCCGGATTATGGCGCAGTTGCGGTTGCAGTTGCATTTTTAAGGAATTATCTGCAAAAATAAATGTCATGAATGATTCTACACAGAAATAATAAAAATTGTCCAATCAATTTGAATTTTCGTTGTTTTATTTCAATTTAAAATCCGACACCTCTAAATTGATCACCCTTTAGTGCTTATTCGATACGTTGTTTTACACAATAAATAGTGGAATTTTCAGCACACAAAAGTAAATTTGGCTGATACGTATTTGGTAAAAATGTATAGCTGAGTGGAAGAATTCAGTGTTTGCCCAACATCTCAATCAAGTGCATGTCTTAAATTAACTGTCAATTTTTCTTTAAAATTACTCTTATATTTATTTTGCAGTGCAGTTATTCCAGCAGTGTAGAGCTTTTGGATGCGCTGAACGAAAAGTTCAGTAGCGAGCATATTATTTTTTTTTAACATTTATAATGTTTTTCGAGTTAAAATTTTTTGTTATTTTTTTGTTTAATACTGTTCTTACTTTATCACAATCATATAATAAAAAGTCTTATAAATCATCGAAAGCTTTCGAATTTTATATAAAATTTAGAAAAATTCAACAAACTTTCATCTTAATAATAAACTTTTTATTCTGAATTTTTAGAAAAAATATTGTAGTATGCGGTTTTATAGCCCATTCAATTCTGCTGAAGGCTTTTGCTCTTTTCGAATTTTTCCGCCCTAGGCCGAATTACTATCTACCATTCGAAAATGCGCAGGTTCGAAACCTTTTGCACGAAAGAGCCATTGATAACAAACGTTTTTTCGTTTTGGCTGATAACTTGCAAGTTGTGTGGCAAATAAGTTGTTCGGCAAGTTTTCATCTAATGCCAATTGGTGTAAACATTTCAGACATTCTCACATTTTTTTAAATATTATACCCTTTAGAAATGACAGAAGTGACACGGTCGACACAAGTAAGACTTGCGTTAATAACAAAGCCAAGATTCGTTACTCCAGACCCCCAAGGTGACGAGATGCTTCCACCTTTCACCGAGAAAGAGTTTAAAACCGCGGCAAGAAGCCTCAAAAGAAACAAAGCTCCAGGCCCAGATGGCATCCCAGCTGAGGCTCTCAAAATTGTGGCTGAAGTCGACCAGATGTGATGCTCGATGTTTACAATGCATGCATCGCTCAAGACATCTTCCCAAAGCTGGGGGAAATACAGAAACTGATGCTGATCAGTAAGGGTAAGGGTGACCCAGCGCAACCGTCAGCTTGGCGTCCGCTTTGCATGCTGGACAGCGCCGGCAAATTGCTTGAGAAACTCATACAGCGCAGACTTGCAGAGTCTGTTGAGAGTGCAGGAGGGTTATCAGCAAGGCAATACGGTTTCCGACGCGGGAAATCAACCCTTGGCGCAATAGAGGAGGTGATGAGCAGCGCTCAAGGCGGACGCAACTATCCAAACCGCATCACCGCCCTGCCAACGCTTCATTTACGAAACGCCTTTAACATCCTATGATGGATAGACTTTATAAAGGCACTACGAGAAAGGTTTCGAATACCAGCATACCTGCTAAGGAGTCTCCAGAGCTACCTGAGTGAGCGTGAACTGCTGTACAACACACCAGATGGCTAGAAAACAAAAGCGATAACATCTGGCGCAGCTCAAGAATCTATTCTCGGCCCCGATCTGTGGAATCTGAGCTACGATGAGATATTGAGCATAGGAATGCCAGAAGATACATATCTAGTGGGATACGCGAACGATATGGTGGCGGTCATACCAGCTCGGGACACTAAGCACGTTCGAAGGAAGCTGAACGAAGTCATCATAAGGACGCAAATTTGGCTTGATGACCACGGCCTGGAACTCGCCAAACATAAAACCGAAGTTATCCTTATGACATGAGGTCACATGCCACTCGAGGTCATGCATGTAAGCGACACGTGATTAGTAACCCAAAAATTAGTAAAATACTTAGGTATTCAACTTAACTGCAGGTTTACTCTCTGGGCCCAGATACGGGATGTGACTACCAAAGCAGCAAAGGTCACGGGTATGCTAAGTAGATTAATGGCAAACATCGGTGGGCAAATACAGAGCAAAAGAAAGCTAATTATGGATAAATTCTCCTCTACAGCAGCAAAGTACGGGGAATTGTGCTAAACTGCAAAGCCGTGGGCAAAGTACTGGAGGCTGTGCAACGAACAGCGGCTCTCAGAGTTGCCTCAGCTTAGCGCACTGTCTCACACCACACGACGCAGTAGACGACGGTCGCTGTAAGTGCGAAGGTATTTTGAACCCTACCTCCCCCACCAAAAAAAAACAAAAAAAATTCATTACTCTCGTAACAAATTTCAATAGCTTCTGGCCAACGTAAAGAAAAGGAATCGATGTGCAATAAACACATTTTTTACAAATACAGGGTTTGATTGAAAAGTAATGAGCCTTCCCGAGCGGAGCGTCTGCCAAGTGCTCGACCGAATCGGCTGGTGGGGGAAAATGATCGTTGGGCCTTCCCTTTGCACTAGAAACCGGTCCCAGTTCGCTGGCAACAGCGGTGCAGTCAACATCGCTCCGCGCGTGAGAGCTGTTTTAAAAGTGTGTTAGGATTTTGTAGTGGCGAAAATGCAGCGATCGTTGGAGCAACGTTACTCTATCAAATTTTGCGTAAAGCGAAACAAATCGAGTACCGACACCATTGGGCTACTCAAGGAGGCTTACGGGGACCAATATCTGTCTAGTGCCCAGGTAAAACGGTGGCACAAGTCATTCAAGGAAGGCCGGGAGGACGTCGAAGACGAACAGCGATCTGGAAGGCCTTCGACGACGCAAACAGACGAATATGTGAACCGGGTTCGTGAATTTTTGAGCATTGACCGTCGTGCTAGTCTACGTGAGATCAGTGAAGAGTTAAATTTAACTTATTACAATGTGCGGGAAATCGTGACCGGAAAACTTGAAATGCGCGATCGAGGCGATCCAAAAAACTGTGACATCCGAATTGAACGCGATTCCGGCGGATTAGTTTAAAAAATGTTTCCTGCAGTTGAAGGACCGCTATCAGCGGTCTATTGACGCTCAAGGGTCCTACTTTGAAGAATATTAGTTGTATAAGTAAAAAGGTTTAATAAAACTGCTTAAAAAAAATAAGGCTCATTACTTTTCAATCAAACCCTTTAGATAAATCATTAGACTTGTCAATTTTTTTAAGCAGAAGAGGTTATATGTAGACGATAAGTCGCTGTTCAAACTAGAACAAAGACACCTATTTGGTTAAGAGTTTCTTGCAAAAAAAGCTGAATATCATCCGCATAAGCATACATTTTTACATGGTGGTAGGCACAAAAAATTTTATTTATGAATAAGTTAATTGGCAGCTGTCTAAGAATTGTTCTTTGAAGTGCACCAGACAATAGTGAGTGTGAGTAGCTGAGGGAGCTCGGAAGCAATTTTTACACGGTGTCTGTTAGATAGCTCATTAGTTTTTTATCTTAACTCCGGGTTCATCTAATCCAAAGTAGTTATTTAATTTATAGCATTCGTGATTAACCGAGTACAAAGAAAAGAAAAGCCAACTAGGCAAAGCAATGTTAGATGATTTTTGTTAAAAGAATTTCAGCTGTGAAACAACTACGCTACCAGACTATAATGGAGATAGCAAGTCACTTTTTTTAATGTGCAAAGCGATTTATCCAAACATTCAAGACTTAAATGCACTTTTTGGATGAAAATCAGAAGCCTGAGAAGCCAGAAAAGCCTCCCCATATCTGAATAGCTCAGCTAGTAGCTTTTCGTCTGTGTTATATCTGATGTTAAGTAATGGGATATCAATTTTAACATCCTCTTCACACAATATCCACTAAGCACTAGAGATATACAAGGTGGCGCCAAATTATTCATCAATTTTGTTTTGGAATAACTTTTTTACTAAGTAAAAAAAAATATATTAACTGAAGGAAATCTTTATTTGGGCCTTGTAGCTCTTCATTGTTTGCTTGTTTGTATAATACAGGATCGTGTCAAATATGACTGACGTACCTCGCCATTTACAAAAATTATACATCTTCCGATTAATTTTGGACCACCTTCTACTAAGCAGGCTTAGTTAAAGGCATTAGTAAGGCTTAAGCAGTAAATTAAAGTGGATGTTGAAATCATTAAGTTTATGGAAATGCAGCTTCAACGACGTTGATTTTAATGTTGACGACCGTCCGCGTGAAGGAAGTCCAAAAACCTTCGAAGACGCTGCATTGGAGGCATTGATCAATGAGGATCCGGGACAAACGCAAGAAGCGATCGCATGCTTTGGGAATGATTCAGAAACAGGAAACTTGGGTTCTTTATGAGTTAAAACCAAGGGATGTTGATCGTCGGTTTTTCGCCTGTGAACAACTGCTCCAGTGGCAAGAAAGGAAGAGTTTTCTTCATCGTATCGTGACGGATGATGAAAAATGGATTCATTACAGCAATCCAAAGAAAAGAAAGTCATGGGGACTGCCCGGTCATGCTTCTACGTCGTCGCCTTGGCTGAATATTCATGCTGCGAAGGTTATGCTATGTATTTGGTGGGACCAAGTTGATGTTATTTATTATTAATTGTTAAAACCAAGCGAAACCATCACTGGGGGTTTGCGATTGAGCTGAACACTGCGCGAGAAATGGCCGCAATACGCGGAGAGGTATGAAAAAGCACGACAGCATGACAGCGCTCGGCCTCACGTTGCGAAACTCGTTAAAATCTACCTGAAAACTCTGAAATGGAGAATCTTACCCGATTCTGATTCTGTTTTGTATGAAAAAGCCACTGTGACAGCGCAGGTGCATTGCATAGATTGTAAAATTTTTCTCTCGGCGAAATATTTCACTCTTAGCGAATCTGCCGATATTTCAAAGAATCGCATTCGTCGTGTCCATTAAAAGTTTTCGCTTACTTTGAGTTGGAAGTCCAGTAAGGTTTCCATGAGCTTACTTAATATGACGCCGAAGTAAGCAACTCTTGTGGCAGCATGATTTATGAGCGTCCAGTAAGTTAATCTTGAATCTAGTTGCACTCCTAGGTATTTGACCACTCTTTTTGTCAATAAAATGGCGTTTTGGTCTGCGGTCAAAGGATTGGTTAAGCCAGTTTTTAAGGGCCTCTTTGTTATCGAGAGTAACTTCCTTATTACGGTTTAACAGGAAGCGAAAAACATGGTAATTGGTCGGTGCAAGCTCCGGAGAATACGGCAGATGCTAGCGGATCTCCCATTCGAGCCCTTAGAGTGCGGCTTTGACGATTTGTGCAACATGGAGCCTGGCATTGCCGTGAAGGAGCATGGTTTGACCATGTCGATCAGGTCTTCTCAGTCGAATAGACTCATTCACGTGGGGAAGCTGGGCAATGAGGAGCTCCTTGTTGACCGTGGCATTCTTTTCGAGCATTTGCCAGTGCTCCATGCTTTCCCAGTGCCACCAAACATATATCATAATCTTCTTAGGATGAAGAATTCCAATTCAGTAGGCCTTATTTGGCCATTTTTGAACTTTGCAAACCATATGCGTACTGTAGACTCACCTAATGACACCCTTTTCATACACGTCGCAAATGTCCCGGCTTGCTTCGGCAGCTTTTTGACCTCGATGAAAAGTAAAGAAGAGCAGGTGTTGAAAACGTTGATTTTTGCCTACTGGATATTCCATTTCTAAGCCTCAAAACTAATAAAAAATTAAATAACTCAAAAATGCAATTAGCATAGTTTTGTAGAGCAGAAAGAGTTCTATCGAATGAATACCCTTTGCCAAACAGCAAACTAATCGTTATAAAGGAAAAGAAAATATAAAAACGCTAAAAACTTATTCTCTCAACCTAACAGATGCACAACCTCGGGCATCTCTATTCGAAGGATTTCAGCGTGGCTTATATTTCAAAGTTCAGGTCCGAGTATTGGTCCTTGGGTCACACCGCCTGTTGTTTTTTTCGTTTTGCATCCATCAACAGCTTCACCAGTGCTATGTTTTAAGCTGTCAAGTCAATTTCAGCGCAATCGTGTTAGTACAAATTGCAAGTATTTATTATTCTGATATTTCATCTGCAAATGGTCAAAAGGTGCATCGGTGGTGCTACTTTCTCTAAAGTTGTTAAAACTGATCTTACTCACTTTGTCTTTTTTAATCAAAATGTTGTAGACTCTTCAAAAAATGTATGTTATATTGAACTTTTTATTGTCATTAAAATTCACAAAAAAGTGTTTACTCCCAACAGTTCAAATCAGTTTTTATATTCGCACAAGCAAAAATACATATCATATGATACTTGTGTGAAGTGTACGTAGGAGCTTAATAATATTACCACCCCTAGAATTTATTACCCGGTAAGCAGGTTCGGCGCCAATGACACTGTAATAAAAGCAAGCTAAAATATCGTCATATAACCAACTCAATGTTGCGCTCGAGTACAACAAATGATGTTACGTAGCGGAAAATATTGAGTACACCATTACAAATGCATTTTCAATTGCTCTACTACTATCATACTTAGGCAGTGATGCAAAGACACAATGTCACGCTCTGTCCACATATGCTCCACCAAACACATTCACAGCTCAGTATTGTTAGTGGCAAGTGATCAGCCTGCTTGCCGTATATCAATATTTTCTGGATACGTAAATAATGTAAAAGCAAGTGTGAAACTACAATGACGAAAACATATGTATGCACAATGCCACACCCACATACACGCACTTTTTATACTTTCACTACTTCTCGCATGTATTCACATTTTTATCTAATACTTCCACTAGAATGATTTATACCTCAACATTCATTTTTCTTTCTTTTGTGTGATTATAACACATATACAAGCATATAAATTTGCTTGAGTGGTAGTACAATAGCATAAAAAGCAGTTAAAATATGCAAAAAGCACTAAAGTAACTACAAAATAGAAGAATACAAATAGTGCAAGTATCACTACGCAAATATTACAATGTGATCCCATGGCGTATGAGTAACATTATATTTGCCTGCACTTATTGAGAGCATATGGAGGCAATAAACGAGAGTTGCTTATAATTCGAATAATACCATTAACACTTTACATGCATGCAATGTCACAGGGAAGAATAAATACAAGTGTTTACATATACCGTATATATGTATGTGCTTATATGTATTGAATCCGAATGAATTGGATATTGTGAAGCACCTTTGAGTTGAGTGAGTTGTAGGAGTGCATATATGAATATAATTTTATTGTAGTTAGGCACGTGACATGAATGAATTTTGATTGTTTAAGTGTATTTCTGAATAGTGAAAATATTGAAAAAAGAATGGATAGCAAAATGGAAATAGGATTGAAATTGGAATTGATTCAAAATGGGTGTTTGATTTACCTCAAGCTTTGCGCATATATACTACTCGTATATACAAAAACATATAAATGAATAAATAGAAAAGTTGGTGGAAATTTTTGCATATCATATTTGACACTTATGAACTAGACAGCTGCGGAATGCAAATAAACAAGGAATGGAGGGTCAAATAAAGATTCCCATCATCATTTTTTTTTATGTATTTAGTAAAAAAGTTGTTCAAAACGAAATTGGATGATTCAAATTCGAAATAAAAGTGATGAAATAAATGAAGTGAAATTGTGTAGAATAAAATTTTAATTATAAAAGCTTTTGTTGTAACACGACAGAAAGGTTTGCTAGTAATCCTAGCCATATGAGCACTTGAATGTACAATTTTATTTATAGGGATTCATATTATTTAAGTAAAGGGTGTTTTTTTTAGAGGTTAGGTTTTCAAGATGAAATAAAACGTATATAATTTAATGCTATGGCCAAGAATTTAGCTTTATTATAAAGATAAGGGTTTGCCATTATGTTTTAAAAATGATACCCATTCAACCAAAAGTGAGCTTCATCGCTGAACAAAATTTTCTTGTGAAACGTCGCGCGAACCGAACCATTATTTTCGTCATAAATTTGCACGATTTGCAAACGTTGTTCAGGTGTAAGCCTATTCATTATGAAATGGCAAACCAAACTGAGCATAAATCAAGTGACAGCTGTCAAAAAGACCATCAACGAAAAAAGTAGTGCCAACTTGAAAACCTAACCTCTAAAAAAAACACCCTATACATATTAGGTTGGAAAAAAAAGAAATACATTATTTTCTGGGTAGAAGGTCGTGATCGATATCACGTAAAGTATTGATCAAACAATTTAAAGTTTATGTTCGTTGTCAAAGTGGCATTTTACACTAAACAAATTCTGTTTTTGGTTTGTTCCAGCAAAGAGAAAATTCGGTAAACTTAACAGCCAGGCCGCTGAAATTGTGAATGGTGTTTATGGTGACGATACTGTAACAGCTGTGAGCTAAGTAAGTGCAATTTTGGTTTCGTCGATTCCATTCAATCATTCTTGTTGTTAAAAGCGCACTTCACACAGGCAGTCCACTAATAAAGTCATCGAAAGGATATAAGAATATAAAAAAACAAACAATTTTTGCAGTGACATTCCCACTTGAACTGTTTTTTAGTGTTTTTTGTGTTTTTTTTTGTTTGTTTGTTCAATTTCAAAGTTCGAAACCTCTTGGTGAAGGAACCCTATAGATTGGGGCATACGTTCTTGTGTGGTATTTAGGGAGAGCTTAGAGGGTGCTACAACTGTATGCCACCTCCGAACGACAGTTGGCTTTTATGGGTAAAAAATATAGTACACTTAGCGGTTTGCCATCGCTTTCAGAGAAACGAACGCTTTTAGAAAAAATCACACATTTCCAAAAAGTTAAACCCCATGACTTATTTGAAGAAAAAATATTTTCTTGAGATCTCTGAAAATTTTATTTTAATCTTTTTTTTGACGTGATAACGTCTTATGATTCGATTTAGCCGGCTGCACGCACCAAAAAATGCGTCTTTATCTTACTCATGCGTCGTTACCTTGCTTGAACTTCAAGCGAGAGCGCTCTGGCGCTCTCCTTCCTGTGTGCATGGTAATGAACCATTTCTCTGTTGAGAATAGGAGATGATAAGAAAAGTAGGAAATAAAATGGAGTGTTTCGAGTGTAATATGTCTTGAAAAAGTCAAATCGATGATGGTGCCTCTTAGTGTTGTTTACTTATTAACGTCTGATGCATAATCGAAATTGAACATATCTTTCATGAATTTGATAAATGTTTCGTCATTTTTTCACGTTTGTGTAAATGTAACTTGATCAATTCCATTGCGATTCCATTTACCTCCTTCTCTATATCCATACAAAATATCTATCAAGCAAATAAAATTAAAAATAGTTTAAAGTATTTTTGTATTATAAATTATTGGAAAAAAAAATTTTGGGGAATCTCTGAAATTTTTATTTCAACTTTTTTTTGGAAATTTTGAAAGATCCTTAATTGGTTCCAAGAATGATAGAGTAACGATTGCGCCTTTCGAGTTTGCCGTGTCGTAGGAGCGGATGATTAAACAAGCAAAAGGAAGGGGAATTACTTGTTTTTGAAGAAGGAGAGTAAGCGGAAGCAATGAAAACAATCAAACACAAGAAATTATACACACACACATACTTTAAAAAAATACACATACCATAAAAACGCAATCAAACTGCATTTGGCGGCTTTGTATTAATTTTGGCTTTCACAATTTAACGCACGGCACTTCATTTTCATTAGTTTGATTACTTTAAATCTTACAAATCACAATATTACTAAGCCACCCACTGAATTTTCGCAAACACGTAATTTTCCCCACTTTTGTTCGTTTGTTTTGTATTGCGAACTGAGCTGACGTCAGACTTGTCAAATTCGCGAAGAATAAAGTAACTGTGTTTTAATGGCGCCGCCGTAGATACTCAATTCGCCTTGAATTGGTCCTTATAACAAATAGTTAAAATTATTTTTTTAAATAAATTATTTTCTTCAAATAATAAAATTTTTTGGGATCTCTGAAATTTGAATTTTTAACTTTTTTTCTAAATTATGGGAGATCCTTTATGGGTCCCTATAACAAATGTAACAAATGGTTTAAAGCAAACAATAAAACTTTAATTTTTCGAAGGTCTCAATTGGTCGCTATAAAAAATAATTTAAAGTTTTTTTTTTAATAAAACATGGGATATAACTTTCTGGACATTTATGAAAGAAAATTAGGGCATTTAGGAAGGAATTATTGGTGGGCAACTAAGTTCCCGCTGATTTTTTGTTTTTTTTTTATGAAAATACAACTTTATTCTTTATTTCATTACAAGTGCATCATTGAAAGTATTGCCCATCGCTGGCTACTACTTTTTCCCCATCTTTCTGGTAGATCTCGTATACCGTCGCGGTAAAACTGTTCATCTTTTGAGACTATCCACGGACTAAGCCATTTTTTAATGTCTTCATATGAATGGAACTGCTGGTCAGCTAGACCATGTGCCATCGATTGGAACAGGTCATAATCGGACGGCGCAATATCTGGAGAATATGGCGGATGGGGTAGGATTTCCCATTTCAGTGTTTCCAGGTAGGTTTTAACGGATTTGGTAACGTGAGGCCGAGTGTTGTCATGCTGTAGAATTACTTTTTCATGCCTCTCCGCGTATTGCGGCCGCTTCTCGCGAAGTGCTCGGCTTAATCGCATCAATTGAAGTCGATACCGATCCTCAGTCATGGTTCCCCTTGGTTTTAGCAGTTCATAATAAATAACACCAACTTGGTCCCACCAAATACATAGTATAACCTTCGTAGCGTGAATATTCGGCCGAGGCGACAACGTGTAAGCATGACCGGGCAGTCCCCATCACTTTCTTTTCTTTGGATTACTGTAATGAATCCATTTTTTATCACCCGTCACGATGCGATGAAGAAACCCTTTCGTTTTTGGCCGCTGGAGCAGTTATTCACAAGCGAAAAAACAACGTTCAGCATCCCTTGGTTTTAACTCATAAAGAACCCAAGTCCCCTGTTTCTGCATCATTCTCAAAGCATGCAATCGGTTGGAAATGGATTGGCGCGTAACTCCTAATACTGAAGCAGGCTCTTCTTGCATTTGACACGGATCCTCATTGAGCAATGCCTCCACTTCAGCATATTCGAAGCATGATACCAAAAGAAAATCACTAATGTGTCGAAGCAGTTTGTTTACCATATGTCTAAGCTTGGTTTATGACGTTTAGGTTATGGTAGAATCGACTAGCACACACTGCTGGCGGCATCTATTGATAAACAGCGGGAACTTAGTTGCGCACCTAATATTTTCTTCCAAATTTATGGAAAAGTGCATTTTTCGTATTCAACTCACCATCAATGGTAATTTAAAAGCAGCATGGGTAAATATTAAATAAATAAATAAATGAAAAAAGATATCAATTTATTATAATTTTTTTTTTTTTACAACGGTAGACAAACATTTATTTTTGGGTTAGCCTAATGTTCACATATAAATGCAAATCTTTAATTTTTCAACACCTCAAAGTAATTGTAGTCCTATTTCTCATTGAATTGTTAAAATTTAATCACATTTAATCGCAAATCAGAAGCGCAAGATGTGCTGTTATGAATTCATTACGAAGCTGATTAACACCCACTGGCACCCACACATACATACCAGTATATACGCGTGTAAACTATCATCACGTATCAACAGGAAGCGAATTTAGTCAAATTTATGATTTCCGTTTTCCCTTTTGTGTATTTGGGTAATTGAGCGATTGCGCCGCAAATCCTTATTGTAGCCAACTTCAAAGTATTTCCTATTCGCAAACTGACCAACTGCAAACCGCAAAAGCAAGTGCCGCGTAACTGCATAACTGCTTACACTAAGGTATGTAGATTTATATGGATATTTATATGTTAATTAATTATCTATGGACGCATATAACCATATTCTTGTGCGTGACATTCTGTTAGTAGGTTCTTGGCTGTATTTTTACTAAGAACTCGAAACACCAATTTTATAAAAATTATTTGTACTTTAACAGAGATAGTTCATGTCAAATCTCCGAGTGTATTTGTGTCTTCGAAAAGCTTCTCACAAAGCCTATCTAACATTCAGGAGTGACATAAAGCAGTGAGAGAGGACGTGGGAGAGAATTGTTGATGTTATTCTTGCGCAACACATTGTGAAGTGAACTCTGGCCTAAACTCCTGCCAGGAATATATGTGTAAATATATATATATACATATATATATATTCTGAATACACTTATGTGCTATAGCCTACATACGAGGTGTGTTCCAAAAGTATCGCGAATTTTGAATTTTCGCAGGTTATGTATATTCGAATTTCGATTTTTTTGTGGCGATATGTTGGTACTCATGTCTCTCACTCATGCCGACGAGTTCGGCCATTTTGAATGTTCAGTTAATTGTTGACAGCTGCTTTGCTTGCACGTGTTTCGGCTCGTCTTCGATTTTTACCTATTCAAAAAGATGGATCAAAGAATATATATCAAATTTTGTGTGAAACGAAATTAAGTGCGTTTATCGGTGGTACAAAATGTTCTCAGAAGGCCGAGAAGATATGAACGACGAAAAGCGTGCCGGAAGCCCGAGCACTTCAACAACAGACGAAAAAATTGATGAAGTGAAGAAAATGGTATTGGCCAATCGTCGAATCACCATTAGAGATATTGAACTTAGACATATCGATTGGCTCGTGCCATTCGATTTTCGATTTTCTTCAATGATTTGGGCATGAGACGGGTCGCCGCAAAATTCGTACCTAAACTGCTCAATTTCGACCAAAACCAGCATCGCATGAACGTTGCTAATGAGATGTTGAACTCTGTCCGCGTCGACCCAAATTTGCTTCAGAGGGTCATAACTGGTGACGAATCGTGGGTTTATGGTTACGACGTGGAAGCCAAAGCTCAATCATCTCAATAGAAGCTGTCGCACGAACCAAGACCAAAACAGCGCGCCAAGTTCGGTCGACTGTAAAAGTTTTGCTTACCGTTTTATTCGATTCCAGGGGCGTTGTGCATCATAAGTTATTGCCACAGAGTAAAACGGTCAATAAGGAATATCACCTGCAAGCTATGCGCAATTTGCGCCAAGCAATTCGCCAGAAACGCCGGGATTTGTAGAAGAACAAAAATTGGCGCTTGCACCACGATAACGCCCCTGCTCACACATCGTTGCTTGTGCGCGACTTTTTGGCCAAAAACAACACACGAATGTTGCCACAGCCACCGTATTTCCCAGATCTGGCCCCCTGTGACTTTTTCTTGTTCTCGAAACTGAAGAGGCCCATAAAAGGACGACGCTACGCTACGAGTGACGAGATAAAGACGGCATCGAAGGAGTAGCTGAACAAGTTAAAAAAAATGGTTTTTTGAAGTGCTCCGAAGATTGGAAAAAACGTTGGCACAAGGGCATAATATCTCATGGGGACTACTTTGAAGGGGACAAAATAGATATTAATGAATAAATAAATAATTTTTGAAAAAACACGAAATTCGCGATACTTTTTGAACATACCTCGTACATATTGTATACTACATTAGCATGCACGCATAGGAAATGTATAAATGCAATTCGTAAACGTGCAATGATAGGCACTCAAAGCGGAATAATTAAACGCATGCTGTCACATTCAATTATGAACACGTCGCTTGCTGCATACCGACACAAATGTTCATATGGCTCATCTTCCAGGAAACGCGGAACTAGCGAATCAAATTTATAGTTCAAAATTAACTAAGTAGTGGCTTTTCGCCTCTTGCGCACTACCTCGTCACAGGTGTTGCGAATAGTGATGACTACGGCTACTCATGCGCCCAGTTGCTGACTCGAATCAGACTGGGCATGATGTGTTTTTTTTTAAGTTAATAGGCAGTGTGTTTTGCTGTCGATCTTAGTGTCTTCTGCTTCGCAGGCAATCACGAAAAGTACAATGATTTCGTTGGGTAAAACTCGCATGTTAAGTATTATACAGGGTTATACAGGGTATTACGATATGAAGTGTTACCTATTCAAAACACCATTACTTTTTTGTGTGAAATTAGTTTTTATTGATTTCAAAGACAAAATTGTTCAAAAATGATTACAATTTTAACATATATTCACTTTAGCTCGATATGGCCACCTTTTGTCTTGACTATAGCCTTCAAACGGTCAAAAAATGAGTTGTATTTTAGCCCATTCTCGTATAATCGCTTTTTTCAGCGCATCCATACTGGCATATTTTTTAGTCCTCACTTTGCTCTGCAAAATGGACCAGATGGAATAGTCCATCGGATTTGCGTCTGGCGAATTCGAAAGCCATTGTGTGGACGAAATGAAGTGTTGAACATAACTTTTTAACCATTCACACGAGCTTTATGAGACGGTACCGAGGCCTGATGGAACGTCCATGGTCTACGACTGAAATGTTTGCGTCTCCACGGCTCTAAAGCAGCTTCTAAAACATTTCCCCGATAATAAGTCGCATTCACTTTGACACCAGGCTCGATAAAAACGATTGGAGAGCGTCCATCAGCGGTCACTGCGGCCCAAACCATTACTTGCGATGGGAAAGTGCTTCGAGTGGCCATACGTAGGCTCAAGTTCTCGTATGAGCGTTCGGTCAAGTAAACACGATCGTTTTGAGTGTTTATGAACTGCTCAATTGGGACATTTTTTTCATCAGAAAACACAATGTTAGGAAATTCGCCACGTTCGTGCAAGTGCAACAACTCCTTTGCTCTTTCGCACCGAACTTTTTTTGCTGGGGTGAAAGATCGTGTGCTTTTTGGAACTTGTAAGCCTTGACCTTGAACTCAGTTTTCAATATTCGTCGAATGCTGTCTTGCGATATTTTCAGTTCTTTGGCCATTTTTCTTCCACTTCGACGTGGATTTCGTTCAAATCGAGCCTTCACTTTCCGAACCATTTGTGGCGTTGTTGTGGTTTTTTTGGTCTACCTCCATAGCGTTTTGCAATGCTACCAGTATCATTGTAACATTTTATAGTGCGATACACAAACATTTTATTCACTTTGAGATGACTGAGCTCACGAATTTTGCCTGGTTGTGATTTCCAGCACAGCAGATTGAATTCCATCACAGAAAAAAAAATTCAACAAAACTTAGACGCAAATGCTTTTGATGGCTTATAAACAATATATTGAATTGTCATTAGAACCATTTTGCCGTTGATGTCATGAGCTGTTTAACATATATAAGCAGTGTGAAGTTGGTAATTCATATCACCCTATAGTAAGAGGAAGAGTGTTTTTACTTTTATTTTTAAACAATGGTCTAGTGTTCCCTACCAGAGAACGTGGAATTGGATTCCAATTGGATCTAGTTAGATTTTGCCATAGAGAATTTTCTCCGCGTGTTTTCGTGTATGAGTTGCAAATTCTCTTTTTTACGCGTTCTCTGTCCCTACTATAATAACTCCAAATAATAAATATGCATACACACACGCAGCTCTCAAATTAACACGTTACTTTTACTCTCCACAACTGACCGCCCACTCTCTCTAAACTAAACAATGTACCGGTAAGGGCGCATGTGTATTTGAGTACACTTTTAATCACCTTTGGTTGAGATTAATTGCAGGTGATGCAGTCTGCTGCTACAATCGCCGGAAAATTAAATTAAATGAGATTTTATTGTCAATTAAGCTATTAATGCATAATTACAATAATTACAACGGTGGGCAGATGAACAATATATATGGCAATGTTTATATTACATACATACATACATATATAGGTGTAAGTGTGCATGTGTACATGTGGTATGTTAGTACAAGCACTGTCAGATAGGAGGAAAAGCTATTGCAAGTCTCCGAACGATAGTGTGGCAACAATCAGTTGTTGCGTACGCCTTTCGGCAGCAAATGTGGTTAATCAGATATTTTTGCTGTCATTTCGACAGTTGTGGTTTACATTTTATACACACATAAATTTGCATAAAGAGATGCATATTCAATAAAACAATATTTACACTACTTTACATATCCGAACTTGTAAATGTTTTTTTGTCTGTGCGTTTTTTTTTCTTAAATGAGAAATATTTGACTTTTAGTTATTTTTTAAATGGCAACAGTAATTTTGTGCATTTAATAAAACTTCTATTTTCTAAGGAGGAGTAGCTCGGTCAAACACCCAAAACGGGTGTACGCGCCAATTATATATATATAAATATACTATATTATTTTCTAAAGTCCTGCCCTATAATATGAGAGTACCACTGCTCGTCTGACTGATGCTCAGGTGAACACAGAAGCCAACAATGCCGCTGCCCAATTAAAATAGCATGCTTTGTGAAATAGTACAAATGCAGCAAGAGAATTTTAGTAACCTGCCGGTACCAGAAACCAATGCTAGACTGATGCATCGTAAATCCCTTGTTAAGCACCTATAATCCCAGTCCAGTCTACTTTCTACTTTCGATTCACATATTTAACATGTCCATATTTTAGGCAGTAGGCCATCGCTACTACAGCATTACAAGTAGATAGCAAAATACATGCGGGGGAGCAATCTCCGCCACAGTCACTTAAGAGAATTAATATTAAAAATGCAAAATTAGCTTACTTGAATTATTTAAATTTACATTTCTTTTATTTTTCTTCCTTATAATTTATTATTTTTGTTTAAGAAGTATTTTTAAAGTCTTTACTGAGTTAGGTAGGTAGATGAAATGGTTGAAGCGCCAGTCTGGCACTCCTCAAGTAGCACTGAAGCGCCGTTTTGATACCATTATGAGACCTTCAACAGGCCAGAGCTGTTGATATAATGGAGACGATTGATGGCATTTAGGTTGGCGCACTGCCTTAGGCTGTCGAAGTAAGAAGCACCCAGTAACCTTAATTGTCTAGCTGCCAAGCCCGGACATTTACAGAGAAAGTACTCAACAGTCTCCTTCTCTGAAAGGTCCCCACAGCTTCTGCAATGTGGGTGAAATGGTAACCCTAGCTTTTCTGCGGGCGTGCCGATCGTCTAATTACCGGTGAACATAGCTACGAGTTTGGAAATTGAATGGCGAGGAGTCCAAAGGACTTTCTAAATGCTTCGTATATTGTACTGGGGCCAAATGGGTTTCGAAATAGCACATGAAGAAATGAAGCTCCATATTTTCTGCGCTTTCCTGAGAAGTAATTTGTACAGTTCCCCTTTATTTACTGTCAGGGGCATGCCAATGACCGGGTAGAAGGTGTCTGAGGCCAATTCAGTGCCCTTCCTGGCAAGCTCATCAGCAATTTCATTTCCCCCTATGCTCCTATGTCCTGGAACCCAGATCAGAGAAATGTTACCTGCACAGCCAAGAGATTTGATCTCCTCCTTACATGAGTTTACTAATTTCGTTCTGCATCATGGCGTCGTCAGGGCCTTGATCGCGGCTTGACTATCGGAGAAAATGTTCTGAGTTATAATCAGAAAAAAAAATTTTATTTACACTTATGATTTACACTTGTTTATGCTTTTGATTTTAATGAAAAGTTAGGAAATTAAAAAAACAACTCTTACCCACCCTTGAGTGACATCCTTGGTGACGATATTAAAATATTACTACTTAAATTATCACAAAAAACTCATAACAAAAACGGCGCAACAATCAGGCAATCGGAAAAGTTCTTTCAGTTCTTCGCAATAATTCTCTCTTCTTTTTCTGAATTGGCGCGATAACCGCTTGCGCGATTTTAACCGAGTTTAACAAAGCGCGCCAGTCGTTTCTTTCTCGTGATAACCGACGCCAGTTGGACACACCAAGTGAAGCCAAGTCCTTCTCCCCTTGATCTTTCCAACGCAGAGGAGGCCTTCCTCTTGCTCTGCTACCACCAGCTGGTACCGCTTCGAATACTTTCAGAGCCGGTCCATTTGCATCCATTCGGACGACATGACTCAGCAAACAGAGCTATGTCTATGCCGTTATAAAGCTCATATACCTAGCACATTGTTCCATCGCCTACGATACTCGCCGTCGCCAACGTGCAAAGGTCCAAAAATCTTCCCCAGAATCTTTATCTCAAACCCCCCACGGGACACCTCATCGTATGTTGTTATCGTCCAAGCTTCTGCGCCATACATTAGGACAGCAATGATTACTCTAATAGTTTGATTCCTCGAGGGAGGACTTTACTACTCAGTTGCCTACACTTAGTCCACAGTAGCACTTGTTGGCAAAAGAGATTCTACGTTGGATTTCGAGGCTGACAATGTAATTGGTGTTAATGATGGTTTCTAGACGACCGAAGTCTCTCTTACAACCTCGAAATCATTGCTGTCAAGAGTGATGTGGGTGCCGATTAGCGAGTGCGCCGACTATTTGTTTGATGACAGTAGTTACTTTGTTTTGGCCTCGTTCACCACTAGGCTCATTCGCTTTACTTCTTTATCCAGTTTGGAGAGGGCAGCGGGTTTGTTAAGGCCGGTGATGTCAATATCATCGGCATACGTCAACAATTGTACGCTCTTATAAAAACTTGAGCGATTAAGTTTTGTGGCTCGTAAGATCTTTTCCAGCATTAGCTTAAAGAAGTCACCCTGTCTAAAACCTCGTTTGGTATCGAACGGCTTTGAGAGGTCCTTCCCAATTCACCAAATTCAGACATTACGGTACATAGGCAACTGCTTTTTGTGCTGTCAAATGTAGCTTCAAAATCGACGAAATGATGGTGTGTCTCGATTCTCCTTTCACGGGTATTTTCCAAGACTTGGCGTATTGTGAATATCTGGTCGATTGTGTACTTTGTAATATAACTATTTTGTTTAAATTTGATGTTCAGACTTTACTTTGATTCTAAATTACTTATCCAGTTTCTCGCACTAGCACCCTTACGACCACTTTAAGCTTTTCCATGCATGTCTTTTATTTATTTTTATTATTCCCAAATGTAAAAGTACATATTTACATTTTACGAACCACCAAATAAACTGTGAACATTTGCAGCTGTCGCAAAGTGGTGTTTTCATTAACAACACTGGGGGCATTTCCTGTGAAAACAACGAAAACAAATAGATGTGTATGTATGTATTTATAAATTTAACACACGGAATTATGGTAATTATCTACCCCGTCAATGAAACGTTTATTATCCATAAAAATAAGAATAATAAGTAAAATGTTGTTTAAATAATAAATAAGTCGAAATATGCGCGAATGTGTGCCCGATTTGTGTAGCCATGCAATTATATTAATTTATATTATTATTTTAAAGAAAAAATGAACAAGCGAGAGTGTGAAGCAAAACCGAGTGTAAGTTAACTGCTTCCACTTTGCGTCCCGAAGATCGAGTATAATTTTGAGAAAATAAATTTAGTATAACTTGAACAAGAAAAATGTAGGGTGAAGTCTAAAATAAAAATGTTTTTGATGGCGCCATTTTTTTAATGAGTTAGTGCGTTGGAAGTTACATTCCTAGCTTACTTCCAGTGACAGCTTGGTGACATTCAGTTCAGTGGGAACGAAGTTATTGCGTCTAAAGTGTCAGTATGTTTGTGTCATCGGTACAAAAATGAGTTTAGAACAAAGAGCTAATTTCAAATTTTGTATTAAACTCGGAGAAACGTGTACCGATGACTGTCTGTGCCAGAGTTCATGAGTGGTTTACACGTTTCAGAGAGCATAAATGACAATGAACATACGGGTCGCACAAACTCAGTAACCACCTAAAGCTCCATCGCAATTTTTCGTAAATTTATCAAAAATTAACCGAAATCGTCTTTGAAATCCAAGGAATCGGAGTTGAATATCTCCAAAACATTGATTTATCGCATTTTAATTGATCACTTGGGCTTACGAAAGGTCTGTGCACCTCTCATTCCACAGAAGTTAACCGAAGACCAAAAATGGCTCAGAATTCAACATTCGAAAGAATTAAGCCTCATTAAAGAGGCGAGAAAACACGAGAACTTTTTTTACAACATTGTAACGGGTGATGAAACATGATGTTTCTAACATGAACCTGAAACTAAGCGTCAAAGTGCCGAATGGATGGCCCCAGACGAGCCACCACACAAAAAATCGCGTTTGGATAAGTCAAAAATCAAGTCGATGGTCATTTGTTTTTACGATTCCAAGGAAATTGTCCACAAGGAGTTCATGCCAAACCGTCAATGCTATTTTCTATCTTGGCGTTTTGAAACGTTTGTTGCGTCGCATTCGTCGAATTCGCCCTGAATACCGCAAAGAAGGAAGCTGGCGCTTATTGCATGATAATGCACCATCTCATCGATCCACTCTTGTGACTGATTTTTTGACTAGAAATCACACTTTAACCATCAATCACTCACCGTATGTCGCCTGATATGGCTCCCTGTGACTTCCACCTATTCGGAAATTTGCATTTGGCCATGAAAGGAAAACTTTTTGTGTCCGTAGAGGCCATCCAAAAGCCTTGCACCGACATCCTGAAGGACACTCCGGTCAATGACCTGAAACACTCTTGCGAAAAGCTTTTAGATCGCGCAAAACAGCGTATCGAGGCCAGAGAGGACGACTTTGAATAAATAAATTCGAAGTTATCAGAACAAAGCCCCTGTCGTTTCTATTTTAGCTCATTTTTGTTTATTTTAGACTTTACTTTGTATACTTAAAAATTACTCCAAGGTCTTTGGACTCATCCACAGCATGGAGTACATTACTATTCGAGTCATCGTATAATAATGACGACTATAGAATATCACGAGGTTTGGAGTCTCTTACATCTGAGTCTCGTGTTCCAACACCTGCTGCTACATCCCGTAATGCTGCCATTTCTTCCGCTTTATATTGGGTCAAATACAAAATCTAATTTGGAAGTGGCTCTGCGTACGTATCAAGTGATTGCATCTCTCATCGTTTAACCCAACGGTTGCAGCTGAAAATATTATTATTAATAATTATATGAGAAGTTTGCTTGCTTGCTGTGGACAAGTTAAATAAAAGGTCGCTGTAAGTTCTGTTAAGAAAATTAATTTTAAACTTGCAGTCTCTGATTCCACTTAGGACAACTTTTATATCCTACTGCCTGACCTGCCAGTGTCAATATGCGGCCGTTTGTTTTTCTTTTTCTCGAAAATCAGGAGAGCCACGTAAGTAATCGTATCTCCAGTAAATCAACAATCTCAATCTTTCAAACACTTTTAGGATAAATGAGGTAAGACTTATAGGCCTAAAGCCCTTGGCCGAGTCGTACCCTCGTTTTCTTCCAGTTGGCGGGGACGTGATTAAGAGCGATACACGCCAAGTAGATTTCTTGCAGGACAGGAACCACCGATGTACTTGTTTTCTGAACCATCACAGGCAAGATATCGTCAGAACCAGGACATTTAAAAAGAGAAAAACTATTTATTGCCCACGTGATTCGGTCAACTGACAGGATAGATTCCAGGGAAACATCGAGTAGCCCTACCAGTCGACTCGTGTCGACAATGCCACGTGGGGTAATAGAATTATCCGGAAAGTGATTACTCACCAGGATAGTCAAATACTCTTCTGCAGCAGATTCAGCAGCCCGTCCTCCCTTTTTACAAGAATTCTGCAGGAGTGGTGTCTCGAAAGCATCTTGCTTAGCCTGGCAGAATCCTTCACGGAATCAATGGACTCGCAGTACTACTTTCAGGAGTTGCGTTTCGCATATTTAATGGCTTTTTTGTATTCATTCAAAATTACACGGTAATTTTCAAAGTTTTTAGTTTGGTAGCACTCGTTAAAAACCCTCCTAACCTTCTTTTTCAAGTCGGTCAGCGTCTTGCTCCACCAGGAAAGTCTTTCTTGCTAAAAGATACTGGAAAAGCCACTTTGAAGGCCGTCGGATAGGGTCATGGAAATTGTTTTGGTGGAATATTTTAGTGTTTTTGGCAAAAACAACAAAAGGCTAAAATTCTCGGCTTTTTTTATAAAAGTCTCATCTGTGACGATTTTAGCAACGAAATCAACAATTTGTAATATAACATTAAAGCGAAAAAGCAAGTGATTTTAAAATGCGTAAACAACACGTATTGTGGACCTGGAAATAGAAAAACACTGCGTTCTTCAGAGTTGCACAAAATGGAGAGAGCTCTTTATCGTTGGTTTATCCGAATGCGAGATAAAAACTGGCCAGTTAGTGCTCTAATGTTGAAAGAAAAGGCAAAACACTGCATGCCAAATTTAAAGAAAATGAAGCAAACTTCTTCGCTAGTGATGGATGGCTCCAAGGATTCAAGAAGAGGTACGGTATTCGTCTTCTTAAAATATCAGGCGAAAAACTGTCTTCGCAACCTTAGCTAGTGGATCCGTTTAAAGAAAAACTTAAAGCTAAAATGGCCGAATCGGAGTTGTGCAACGATCAGTTATATAATGCTGATGAGTCGTGGTTATTCTGGAGACTTTTGCCAGAGAAAACGTACTTGTCAAGTTTAGAGAAGAGAGCCCCAGGGGTAAAGTCCGAGAAGCAGCGAATCACGTTTTTATGCTGTTCAAACGCCACTGCATCACACAAGCTTAAGCTTTTGGTAATTGGAAAGGCGAAGAATCCACGTTGCTTTAAAAAGCTTTCAGTGTCTCACCGAATATAAGAGCTCGAAATCCGTCTGGGTGACGTCGACTATTTTCATGCAATGGTTTCATGAGTCATTTGTTCCACAGGTAAATATTTCTTTTAAGTTTTGTCCAATTTTTAAGGTTAATCGACAACGCTCCTTCTCACCCAAATGAAGCTGAACTGACAACGGAGAATGGGCAAATTTCGGCAATGTTTATGCCACCAAACATTACTCCCCTCATTCAACCGATGGATCAGAATGCAATAAAAATCACTAAGTTGCTTTACAGAAACAGCCTTCTAGCTTCAATAGCAGCGACAACGTCTGATTTGCTCGAGCCGTTGAAAAAAATTAACTTAAAAACAGCTATAACAGTATTTTAAATTTTGCGGTAAACAATGATGATCCCGAAGATAATGTTCCGTTGGCGGTTTTAAAAGAAAAAAATGGGAAGCTGAACTTCGCACCTTGATGAGCAACACCGTCGAACTCCTTAGTAGTTTAACTCCTGAGGTTCGTTCGTGTTCGCAGATATGCTCAAAGATATGTATGTGGGTTATTGGAAAAACTTTTTTCATTAAAAATTTCAGATTGAATTCACGTTACCAACCATTCATGAATGGAACGAAGATATCGAGGGGGGCAATGCAGATGACGATCATCAACAAGAGGACGAATACGATGATGACAGCGTATCAGAGCAACTGGAGAAAATTAAGCCGACTGAAGCAGTTGAAATTTTCAACAAGGCGTTAATATGGGTTGGTCATGAAGACTTCGGCCAAAATGATATGAGTGTGCTAAGACGGTTAAGGGAGAATGCTGTGCTTCAAGTTTTAGAAAAACAGAAGATCCAAACAAAGATTACTGATTTTTTTTTAAATAAAACCATCGTATGACTTAATTTTCAATTAATATGTAACGAAAACAAGAATAAAATTGGAATTTAAATGTGAAAAATTATATTTACTTAGTCTTTTTGGGCATTCCAAAACGTGAGCACTTTTGTTAATGTGAACTGCCTTGGTTTGAATTAATTCACGTTATCGAGCGTGTGCTGTATGCCAAAAAAATTTTAGAACGTAAATTTAAGTATTTCTTTATATATAGATATATATAGAGATGTATAGATCGTCAACCGGGATGACTCTATTATTTGCGTTCGAGCGCTGGGAGAGGTAAGTTACCTTGCCGACTTTAGACGTGTTTTTCCTAAGACTATATTTTTCGAATTGGCGTACACGATAACTTGAAAAGTTATTGACCGATCTCCCTGAAATTTTGCACACATATTTTTTATAATATAACTTTCTATGTAAATTTACAAGTTTTCGAAAATTTTCAAAAAAATAATTTTTTTCAAAGTAAAATGCTTAACAAAATGAATTTTGAGGCAAATTATCCTACTATAATTTGCCTCAAAATTCATTTTTTTGTAAGTATTTTACTTCGCGAATTTTTTTCCATTTTTTTTTAATTCATATAGAAATTATGACATTAATAAACAAAAAAAATTTTGGTTTTTTGTATTCCGGTCACTGACGCCGATGCTACAATGCCCGGCGATTGGGAAGCCCCGCTGCGACCTTCCTGGATGAGTTGAGGCGGATGTACGCCATTGTAAATGATAAAAAAAAAATTTTTATATTATTTTAATGTATAAATAAACTGTATGCCAATTTTGAAAAAAAATATATATTGGCTTCTTCATGTAAGATCATATATGTACTATAATATGTTAAGTACGACCCTAATGTATATGTAAGAGCCTCTTACTCCCGTTATTTTCTAGTTATTGTTTTGAATTTTCTTTTAAATTATAATATAGCTTACTGTTTTGAGAAAGTAAACAGCAAGTTGTTTGGCAGTCAGTTGTACACGCTTTCAGTCTGTAGCTATATTTGTGAGCGAGAAATTGAAAAATTGATTTTGCGAAAATGCGGTGTTCTAAAGAAAAAATTATAAAAAGAATTATTTCATCCTGAAACCAACATTACTACATAAATATAGAAAGGTAAGAGAGTATTTAGAAAAAAAACCCTACATGAAAATATTATTTAGTGTGTCTGTAATAATTTTGTTATTTTCGTGTTGCGTATATGCAACATTAGTCTATTGTGGTAATTTTCGAAAAATATAATTTATTTCAGTACACACTTTCTGAGATGCGCCCAAAAGGTCTGACTCAAGCTGAGATTGAAAGAATTGCCAACTTTGATTGGGATGATTCGGCTGACGATGAAATTGAAGAAAAAGAAGATCAAAATATGGAGAAAATTATGGAGAAAACATTGAAAAATTTAGATAACAGAGCTAAAAATGTGGAAATTGGTTTGATTGACCAAATTATTGGAAGCAAAAATGTTGAAGATTTGAATGAAAATGAAATGATTGCACAAGCAGGTAATGGAAAAAATTGATTTCAATAGTTTGAAATGTAGTAGTGCTGAGCTTATGGAATATGAGACCACCTGCAAAAGTAAAGTATGCAGCAATGCGGTGAAAACCCCCATAGAATATTTTAGTACTTTCTTTACGGATGAACTGTGGCTGAAAATATGTGAGGAAATGAATTTATATGCCATGCAATCAAAGGGAATACAATTGAAATGCACTGTGCCTGAAATGAAAAGGTTTGTTGGCATACTTCTTTATCTTGCTGTTGTGAAAATACCAACCTATCGAATGGCGTGGACGTCGAATTTCAAATTAGTGGCCGTTGGAAATGCGTTGGTAATTTTTCCATTTGAATGATAATTTTAAACAGCCTCAGAAAGGAACGCCTAACTATGACAAGTTGTACAAAGTTCGGCCTATGTTGGACATCATAAAAAAACAATTCAATGAAATTTCACGGGAAGAATACCAAAGTATAGATGAGCAAATGATTGCATATAAAGGTAACTTATTATTTCTGAACATATGTAATACGCTTCTGAATAAAATTCTTTTTTAGGTCAACATAATTTGAAGCAGTATCTGCCATTGAAGCCCCAAAAGTGGGGTTTCAAAATGTTTACGAGAGCTGGTGTGTCCGGGATTATATATGATTTTAGTCTGTACATTGGAAAAGAAACGTGCAGGACTTATGGCCGGGAATATCATCAGATATCGTGCTATTTTTATCATCCAAATATGCCATTTTTATCATCCACCTCGTCCAGGTATAGTTGAATGTTACAACAAACACATGGGAGGGGTTGATCTTGCAGGCATGCTGCTTGAATTGTACAAAATCAACCACCGCTCAAATAAATGGCACATGCACATAGTATACTGGTGCATAAATTCGAGTTTAGTAAACAGTTGGTTGTTGTACCGCAGAGACATTGCCGCTTATAAATTTTTAATTTTTATGTTGCTGCCGAACTTTTGAACGCAAGTCAAACTACAGCTGTCGCCAAAAAGAGAGGTCATCACTCCTTTTGACAATGAATTCAGGAACTGCACTATCTTCCCCAACATCACCAGCTCCATCATCAGCAGCTGCTTCAACAGGCTCTGAATCAAATCCCTATAAAAGAGCTCATGTTTAAGACCCACCAAAATCACTACGATTCGATGGTTATAATCATTGTCCGGAATGGGGAACAAGAAGCAGATGTAGAGTATGCACCACTGGGTTTCCAAGCTGTAAATGCAGCAAATGTAATGTGCACTTGTGTTCCAATCCCCAAAAAACTGTTTCGTGTCTTATCATACATAAAATATAAATTAACGGCATTTGTAAAAGAAATAAACTTGTTTTTAAATATATACCACGTAACATCCTGTAGCTCTTGAACCAAGACACCTATGTAGGACCTTGAAAATTTGAACAGTTAATATTGATGTCAACCCTATCTTATATATCTACTCAAAAAAATGTTAGCCCCGCCCATTTCAATTCGGTCATGTGGGTTAAAGATTTCTCTGCGCCTTGGAATGCCCCAAATTTTTAGAAGGCTAACAATTAATTCACAATTAACTTTACTCACCGTGCGTACCCTTAAATTGGTTATCGCCGAAAACGATTTCTTTTAAACCCAAATACGATTTATGTGTGTTTTTTATATTTTTATTGTGTCTACTATTTTATTTATTCACGATTTGCTGTAAATAAGTAAAAATGATTTTGTTTTTTATAAAAAAGGAAACACTGAAATTAGTTGATACGCCCGCAGCTTTGCTACGCAATTCAATTTAATTATTTTAAAATGAAAATAGACAATGCAAATTTTTATTTTATGCAAATATCCAAATTTTTTACACATTTTTTTAATTCGCTTGCATAAGGAAAGCGCGGCGCAACAACTTATCTATTAGGAATTTTTACTGATTTTTTCGGATACATTATCCTTGCGATGCTTACACACACACATGCACACCGGAATAGCAGATATATGGTGTGTGTGTGTATGTATGAGCCAATGTTGCGCTTGGAAAAGTATTGCGTAGTTGTAAATAATTTTTATTGTTGCCCTTTTTGAATTACTTTCAGCTCTACTCTAGTGCCATTTTTATTGAACCTTTGCTTATTTGTTGCTTGTTGTTTTTTTTTTTAAGTTATTGATTGCGATTTGTTTTACACAAAAAAGTTCACTTTATTTTCTTCTTTCATTGCTGCTTTAAAAAAATTTCCTTATCCACGTTCAATTAATTAGAGCTAGTTTTCTTTATGGTTATTGTTGTTTAATTTTCTTCTCTCGTATTTCGCTATATCATTTCAAAATACATAAAAATAATAAGAAATAAAATAAATTTCATGTCGTTGACAAGAATGGTTGAAGAAGACAAATACTTGAGGTTAAATTTGGTTAAATATAAAAGAAAATTATTAACCAATTTGATGCCTACTGCGCCTTGCGAGTTGTCAAATTTTAGTAAGAGAATTAAAAGCAGAACTGTCAAAGCTCAATAGAAATAGATGCTATAGGAGTGGCAATAGAATTGCATGTAGGATGCATTTTGTTTAGGAAATAATAGAGTAGTGTTTAATAATACGCAAATATATTTTGTGATTTTCGTAGTTACTTTTTTGCTCTACTCCTTCCGCACTGTTTTCGTTCTCACAATGAGTTGTACGCATAATAGTTTTCTGATGTATTACAACAACTGTTCCATACTTAGTATGCATGTACGCATGTATGTATGTATGTATGTATGTATATAAGTTAAATCTGTTTCATATTATCGTATTTATTGTAATTGCTAATTTGCGCATACATTAAGCGCTGATATAATGGTTTCTCGGATGTTTGCAATCTCCATTGTTCGAACATTTCATTGTTTCCCTATTTTTTTTTAATTTTTAATTTTTTTTTGTTCTAGATTTTAGTCAACGCATTTATTCAGCTTAAACTTTCAAATCAGCGTTTAATTGATGTGTATGTGTATGAATTTATAAATGTAGGTATCTAGACATTATCTATCGGTTATATTGGTGTTACGGCTGCTACGTTCGTTTTACTCTGGCTGTTGTAGTTGTGGTTTGTTGTTGTTGTAAATATTGTTGAAAGATTTGTTGTTATTGTTGCATATCATATGCATATTGCAGTTGTATTACAAATCCGCAGTCTTCTCATCAGCAGATATAGCATTCGGCTTTGATTTCTCATCTACGTGATTTTCGTCATTGGCAGCTGAGGTTGGTGCGTCCACAATGTCCTTAAATATGCGCGCATACTTGAAACGCTGCTGGCACGTTGCCCGGTATTGTATCAAATCCACATCGGAATCGCCGAACACGCCATCCCGGAGCGCTTCATAGATTTTAGAGGCTTCCTTTAAAATTAATAACAGAAATAAAAGTTTAATTTAAATATACTAAATATAAATTAAAAGCATAAAATCATTAGGATTTCACTATTCCACTACTTACTTCAAGTTTAATTTTATTAATGTCAAATGAGGTAATCAACTTGATGGCGACATTACGTTTACTTGGCTCCAGTTCGTACATGATACGTGCGCCCTCATACAGATGCATTATGGAAGCACCATTTTGCGCGACGAACTCATCGTTCAATTGTTGTACACTCTTTGTTCCTATCAGTTCTTTGGTGGCCTTGTCGACGACAGTTTTAATGCTCGCATTCAACTCTCCATTGGCTGTCAGTTTGGGTAATGCTCCCGCCAGCCTTACTATGCACGCATGCACAGATGGATGTGTCGCATCAATGGCGCTCGCGCGTCTAATGGATTGCAGCATTAGTAGAATTTTGTTCTTGCGGCAGTAGAGTTCGAATGCCAGTAAATGCGTTTCAATACGATCTTTGGCCAATTGTTGCAGCGGTTTCAGGAACTCAATGGCCTTTTCAAGTGGATCATCCGGTCGCTCCAACTTCTCTGGTATGAGCTCATCCAATTGCGGCGCCTCAGGATCAGCTTCCTGATTAGCCTGTTGTTTGGATTTCTGATGTTGCTCGCGCTTCACCTGTGCTTGTGCTGCTTGTGCGCTTTCAAGTTCGGCTTTCTTCTTAGCTTTGCGCTGTTTGCTACGAAGCTTCTTAAGCTCTGATGGCGGGAGATTTTCTGTAATTATATTTCGAATTTACACATTATTTTTGTTCTACATGAAGGGAGGATGAACTTGTACCTGAATCAATTTCCTCTATTGTTTCCTCCGATTTAAGTGGTTTGTCATATAAGCGAATGTACACCTTGGAAAAATCAAATATATGATAAAATTTCTCTCCGTCTCTTTTCCTTTTACTTGCTTACCTCTATGGCACATTTCGCCGCCCTAAAGTAGAAAGGATGGCGACGTAGCACATCTTCCAAACGCAACAATCCGATATATGCCCGCAAAGTCATTTTGCGCATGCAGTACGTGTGGAAATCGAATTGGTCTTCAATGATCTCGGAGAAGTGACGATCTACTTCGTGGCACTTTTTCAGCGCATCGCCCCAGCGACCCATGCGCTGGTAAGCCAGTGCACATTCTGTTTGGAACCACATACATTGCATCTCATTTAGATTCTCCATGGCGGTCACACCCTCCCGAGTGAATTTCGAACAAACCTCTTCAGCCTCTTTCACCATATTAGCGCGTAGCATATATTTGGCGCACTTCGAATTAATATAACTGTAGAAATATGTAAAATATGGAATTTATCGGTTGTGATGGCTCAATAGAAACGAAAAGAAAATAAAGTAAGGTGTACTTTGGTTTACTACAAAGGGTTCCTATGACCACCCACTCACCGATCTGCAGTGTCCATACTCTGCGCTTCATCCATCCACATATAGGCTTCCACGGGGTCACCTGCATGCTTGTATATGCGACCCTTCGTCATAAAGAGCTCAATGAGGGTAGGTGTATGATCGATAGCCGCATTCACATATTCTAGAGCATGTTCCGTGTCGCGCTTATAGTCATAGTGCTGCGCCAAGAACAAAGCAGTCCAAACAAGTGCGGACGCTGGTTCCACTGGGAGATTAGCATCGGCATCTTCTCTCGAAAAGTGTCCCGAACGTGTTAAATTTTCGTAATATTGTAGCACAAGTTCCTCGATAATAGTCGCCTTTTCAGGCACACGATGTAGCACACGCACATTTACGAACAATGGCGGGACCCCTTTACGTAGACCACGGCGTAGATATGAATCCAAAGCAGAACGAAAAGCATCGCCGCTTGCGACATCCAATGGCAAACGTTTAGGGCACATGGCTCGCGGGTATATTTCTTCAAATTGTTTGAAAGCAGCTAGTTTATCGGCTGCATCTGTAAATTCCCGAGCGGCAAAATATTGAGAATAGTAAAGTGTGTTCTCGGGATTACGTCGGATAAGTTCCTCAAAGATGGGAACAGCTAATTCGGGTTGTCCGAGTTTAATATACAAGTCCCCTACTGACTCTTGAACAGCCAGCTTATCAACAATTTGGCTCTCGTATTGTCGCAGATGATCGAGTGCGCGCTGAATATTACCAGCTTCTACAAGGATTTGGTTTTGGTACAGCAAAAGTTCCGAATGCCGATAGTCGTGCGTTTCCTGCCAGTAAAATATATAGCGAAAAAAGAAATTAGTGAGTGCTATTTAAAAATAACGGTTGCTTGTACTCACTATAGAAGCCTGGGATTGGCTGAACGTTTCCAAAATGCTATTAGCCATTTCAAGATCACCAATTAGATGATAGCTCATGGCAAAGCCAATCCAGCTGGCATGTTGTGAGGGTCTCAAAGTAAATAAATGGTGACGTGTTTCTTTATAGCCTTCGAGATCACGCATTTGTATCTGCAGCAACGATAAATCTTTCAGGATTTGAAGATTATCCTTTTCCCATTTCAACGCATTACGATAGCATTTAATCGCCTCATCATACTTCTTATCACTTCGCTGCAGTAAACCATAAACATGCCAGCAAACGTGTGAGCGTAAATCTTTACGCAGTCCCAAGCGTACATACTTATACGCCTCCTCTCGTCGTCCTAAACCGTTAAGTGTCAGGCCTTTCATCGCCAAAGTTTCGCCATGCTCCGCATACTTGGGGTTGGATAGAATCTGCTTGGCTAATTTCAAACCATTTTTGTACTGCTTCATTTCGTAACATTTCTAGTGTAAATTATGGATATAAAGTTATAAAAATATTAATTATGCAACATATTTAAAAATCTATTATTCGAACATATCGAATATTTAAACTAAAACAATTTTGCACCCCACGATTAACCCGCAAACCGCATTTTGAGGTTATGTATTCTGAATATTTTGCACCAGAAACAAATATTGAATTTAAAAGATACTCCAAGAGGTATGACTACCACGTATATAAGCCAATACAGTTCAAGCGAATGCATATTAATTTATAATCTGAGAATGTAGTGCGGCGATCGCCAACTCCTTGATTCAAAGTAGGATGACTCGTAGAATCAATGTGACATTGAACCCAACGAAGTGCCGCTTTGGTTACGGAACATTCCATTTACTATGCTAATGCACCAACTTAAGTTTATCATGAACGCCTATGATGCAGAACTAAAACAAAATATTGTTTTTCAGTATTTAAGCACCCACCAACAGCTTCCTGAAGAGCGCACTCTCCTTGGGCGGCAGTGGATCGCTGGAAGGCATTTTGCACACTCAACTCTATTACAAACGCACGAGCTGCACACTTTTTGGTCTATCTACTATAATGCAAACGGAATACACCAAACTTCACTAATTTTCGCTACGGGCGGTGAAAATTTCCACAAAAGTTCTGTGGAAGCTTGACCACGAGCAAAATTGAGATGTCGATCCGTGCTCGACAGAAAAGAAGAAGAAGACAAGCAGAGCAGCGATGAACACGCACACGCACAAACAAACGACTAATCAGCTATGAACATGAAATTGTCAAATCGGTCAATTGTCAATTGTATCTTCTGATGCCAGACTTTTGTAATTTTTCCAATAAAACTCCAATAAATTTTGGTATATCTAATACAAATTGTAGAGTAGTGCTTTACTTTATAATTGCCCAGATGTTTATTAAAATTCTTTTTACCAATTGTAGCTCGTATACTTCAAAATACTTATAAGCGTTGTTCAAAATTCACAAGTACGACAACACCAGACCCAAACCTGATTTCCACTGAAACGTAACATCCAACACAAATCTAACTGAACTAATTGTGGTCAACAATCAGCTGTTCAAGTCATTCAATCCAAGGAAACTCGACAAATGAACCAATTGAGTAGCAGGATTGGCAACTTTGTATGCCAAAGTGTACAAATTGCAGGATGCGGCGTAAGTAAAACTTCAATTAATTCTCATGTGCAGTTATGTACAATTATAAATTCCCAAACAGCTGCAGCAGGTGCGTACAAAGTATGCAGATTGGCGTATGATTCGTGATGTCAAGCGTCGTAAATGTGTGGCGGAGCATGCCAAGGAGCGGTTACGTGTAAATGCCCTACGCAAAAATGATATTTTGCCGGCTGAGTTGCGTGAGGTTGCTGATGCTGAGATAGCTGCCTTCCCGCGAGACTCGTGTTTAGTGAGGGTGCGTGAACGATGCGCCATTACGTCACGTTCGCGAGGTATTGTACACAGGTATCGTCTAAGTCGTATTGTTTGGCGACATTTGGCCGATTATAACAAATTATCGGGCGTTCAACGTGCTATGTGGTAGATATCAATTTTTTTATTGAAACAGCTAAAGGATGCTCCCATTGGTTAATGCTGCTGAAGTAAATATCAAGTAGATGGCTTCCTTGTAACTAAATTTAATAAATCTAATATAAGTTACATGTATTGGTACATTTAAATTAAACTAAAATTGGTAGTTCTGTTTTCAATTCCCGCAAGCTTATGCTGTTGTAAGACATAGCGGCAATGCGTTCATAACTATCTTTGCATATGTCAGGGTACTTCTCCCCTAGTCGGGCGATGGCGTCTAAGAAAACAGGAAAGTTATATCTTCAAGAAATATTATCTATAAAATATGTGTCACCTTTTATGGCCTTTTGTAAACGCACTTCTGGGCCTTCATAATGTAGAAACATCATATCAAGAGCCTTTTTAACGAATGTCTCCCACATTTGATGCTCGTAATCGTTTTCTTCACCTTTTGCTTTACTAAATTCTGGGTTTAATTTTGGAATCGCCATAGCAGCCAATTCACGTATATCGGCTGAAGGGTCATCTAAGCGTTGCAAGGTAGCTAAAATGGAAACAATTTTAAATTATGTCCAAAATAAAGTAATTATATAAGCGAACCGTAAGCAATGGGCTTCAGCTGATCTACGCCAACTTCCCCAAAATTGAGCAAGCACTTAACCGAATAAAGACGTGTTGCGACTGCACGATCCTCAAGTAAACTTGGAAGATATTTGCCAACGAATTCTGGTAAGACAAAAGGTGCTTCTTCGCGTGCACCCTGTGACAAAGAGCTAAGGGTAGCCATAGCCAGTGAACGCATAGACTCGGCATTAGCCCCAGCACGCCACTGCAAATGTGGCTCAATCACTGACGTTACGAACGTTCGTACGAGTTGTACACTTTCGTCTAGCGGTCGATTAATAGTTTCCGACCATTGGAGCATAGCAATGGATATGCTACTGAAGATCTTAACTTTCGCCGAATCGGCACTATTTTCCCAAACCAAGTTTATTTTTTCTTGTAGAACTGTAAGGTATGTTGATCGTAGTTTGGCTATATTGATCAAACCATTTAGCAACAGAATAGGTTCGGTGAGTTCATCCAAAAAAGCATCTAAATTTTGTACATAATTTAAGGCGCTATCAAAATATTTTTCGTGCAAGGCGGCAATACTCATTTTACTTCGATCAGATACTTTGGCCAGTATGCTGTGACCCATCTCTTGCAATTCTTGAGCATTGGACTGTTCAGATTCAAACGATAGCGCTAAAATTTTAACAGTGGCAATATAAATGTTTAAGTCGAGCTTTTGAGTTCTTTCTCGCAATTCCGCCAAATTTTCCGCAGATGACTGTTCATTGATTTCGTTGGATTTAAAGAGTAACGATTCCATCATCTTCAGTACATATAATTGAAATTGCGGTTTAAGTGTCTGTGAGAACTCGCTTTCAACCAACAATTCAGAAACGCGAATAATGTCATCCATCTTAAGCGTGGCGCTAGCGGTAAACATATAGTAGAAACATTTCAAAAATCCTTCTTTAGAATTTTTTGCCAAACCATCGAAGCCATGTTCTATCCAGTCGTCATAGGAGAAAAGTCGACCCATCAAATCAGCTACTTTAAAAGCCTCCCGTGCTACCATGACCTCTGGATCGCGGCACGCTTGTGCGAGGTCTGCAAAAATCTCGAAGAATTTGGCCGTCATCGCAGCTTCTGAATGCAGTACGAACTGATAAAGCAACTTGAGGGAATGGAGACGAACATTCACCTTCCAATCACTTGACTCACGTGTGATGAGACGCAAAAGACGTAAAGAACGCTGTACAATGGCGCGACAACCAATGGTTGGCCGTTCAACTCCACAAGGATAATTTTTAACAGGCAAATCTGCTATTTCCTGTTTGCTCAACTCTTCCTCATTTTCTTCGTAATACTGCTTGCCACATTGGGTCCATCGTGGGCGTATGTAGTCTACTACTTCAGGAGAGTCATCCTTCAAGCTGCAAATACCAAATATATCTGTGCATTTCAACACGTATTTTCTGTGGATAATTTCCAAATTTCTTACCAACATAAAACAAATGGAATTAGCCGATCAAAGTAGGAATACCGGTCACGCAATTCTAGCATTAAGAGCAAACCTAGTTGGCCACATTCGCGGCGCACCAGTGGCATCGAATCCATTAACAATGGTGAAACTTCCATTAACAACTGTGACAAACTATCATTTTTCGGATCCACATGTAATGCCAAACGCCCGATTGCTTCTACTGCTGCTATGCGCGCCAATGAATGCTTATGATTTAACATTCCATAAAGGGGTTTTGCTAACTGCTCCGTAAATGGCTGGATGGCCATTGTATCAGCTGCACTCATAAGAGAAACTACACAAGCACAAGATTCTCGTTGTACTGCAGGGTACTGATCGCGCAAAGATTTTGCCAAAATACAAGCAATATGATTGTAACATTCCTGAAGCGAGCGATTGTTTCCAGTTACAATATATTGGTGTATGAGCGTATGCAATTGAGTTATATACAGCAAACGCACTTCTTCACTGGACTCCAATGTCTCCTGTTGGCCCATACGTCCAACCAATGTTGACACAATATTCATTAAATGGAAGTCATTTGGTGGCAGCTGTTTAGTAAATTCTGTCACTGTCAGCACAGCCTGCTCACGTACGCTCTCAAACCGATCGTCATAGCATTTTAACAAATGTAAATAGGTATCGTCGAATAAATCAAGCAATTGTGATGCATCTTTCTTTTCGCACTGCCGTTGAAGGATCTCCAATGCAGAAAGTTTTATGCGCCGTTCAGACGACTGAAGATTGTCGCAAACTTCCTGAATATTTAAAGCCATATTGAGCCAATATCAATGGCAACTAATTGAAACCTTGTCAAATTCTCCCCAGAAATTTTAATTTAGAAATTACTAGATATTCAAACAGAAATATGTTGCTAGGTAACATGCCGCCTTATGCCTTCAATCTTTTTCATGGATAACTTTTTTTCGTGAAAACTTTCAGTGTCAGATAATAGCTGTGTTCGCATACGTAATAATTTGTAGCAATTATTAAAAATTATCACGTTTTGACGTTGCATGAAAAATGAGAGCGCAAGATGATATTTTACTATTATATATATATACATATGTATAATTGGCGCGTATACCCTTTTTTGGGTGTTTGGCCGAGCCCCTCCTCCTATTTGTGGTGTGCGCCTTGATGTTGTTTCACAAATGGAAGGACCTACAGTTTTAAGCCGACTCCGAACGGCAGGTATTTTTATGAGGAGCTTTTTCATGGCAGAAATACACTCGGAGGTTTGCCATTGCCTGCCGAGGGGCGACCGCTATTAGAAAAATGTTTTTCTTTTTCTTTTAATTTTGGTGTTTCACTGAGATTCGAACCTACGTTCTCTCTGTGAATTTCGAATGGTAGTCACGCACCAACTCATTCGGCTACGGCGGCCGCGATATACATAAGTCCTGTTTGTTTAAAAAACCAGAAAGAATTAACTTGAACCAAAGATCACATATACGAAGGAGAAAGAAAAAGTTGGTTTGACATAAAATGTTACAAAGAAAGAAAACAAAAAAGAGCTGTGGTTGAGTGCGGTTGTTAATGGAAAAATATATAAGTAAATTTGGCAGTTTTCGTCAAAATGTTGGGCAGGACTTCACTGTGTAGATCCATAAGTAAAAATACTTTCAGCTGGTTGTCAACAATGCCTACAGCTGAGAAATACTGCAACCCTTTTCTCTAACCCCACATCTATACCTCCCACAGATTATGTCAAAAAGGTTCAATTAAAACAGAAATGTTAGGTAGAGACTGGGAATTTCACTGCTAAAACATATCTGTCTTACCGAATTCCTTGCTATCACTGTAGTTGTTATTGTTGTTGTTGTAGCAGTTTAACAAGCCCTGCTAGCACGGTGTAGTCACCGGTCGTCATTGTCTATGTATATCATCTAACAGTAGGTCTTGGAAACATGCAGTTTCGGTGAGTTGTGCCCAAAGGGAGGGGGTGTTAGGTAAATGGGTTTAAGGGGGCCCATGAATCGATATATTTAATGTCGTGTCCAGATGTACCTATGTTGAGTACTGCAATATCCTGAACGCAATTGGGCCAAGATAACGCGGTTCTCACGAGGCATCTGAAGCTCTTCGCTGTTATTGTTGTTGTAGTAGCAAAAATTATCCCCATACATGTACGGAAAGCGCCGCTGGAGTGACGGTCCTTAGCCGAATGTATAGTAAAATCAGATCTTTTGGTTTGAATATATTGGAGGGGTTACTGGCGGAAATGAGTTTAGAGTGGGTCGTGTGAAGCAATTTTAAGGTTCTGGGAAACTGTAAAACTATTTTTTGGAGTTTAAATTGTGAAGCAAGTTATCGGTTTAAACCATTTTTGACTTTTAATTCATCATTGCAATTTTGTGGGCCTTATCTAATATTAGTAAATATAGTATTACCTAATTCCAGTTTAATTAAATTACCCCCATCCATTTGATAATGATCACTGACAACCTGATTAGGTTGGAAAAACGCGGATATCACAAAATATGATAGCGTTGTAATACAGGGTAGGCCATTTAAAGCGGGCCCATCTGGCAACCCTATAACTTTTGACAGGAACGTCAGATCGACTAATGACATAGCGCGTTGGAAGCGTCAGTCCAAGACAATTTTTACCATGGAGCAGTACACTCCAAAAGAACGCGCTGAAATAATTCAGCTTTACATCCAAAATAACTTCTCAATTGTGAAAACTCAACGTGCGTTTAAAAAAAAAAATAAAGTTAAAAGTGCGCCATCCAAAAGCACTTTACAGCGTTTATACGCAAAATTTATTAACCACGGTAGTCTCAGCAATAGCAGCCACGCATCCAGACAACGTACACGACGTTCTGCTGAAAATATCGAGGCTGTACGAGCGCAAGAACGACAAGAAAAAGAAGAAGCGCGTAAAAGAAAACACGAGGAAGAGATGGCTAGACCTTCAGGTAATTTATTGCAATATGTCATAATTTCAAAAATCATATTTGATTGTGAATTTTTTCAGATGTCGTGAATTGTGATGATGAAGATGCTGAAATGCCATTTTGTGAAACGATTGATGAAGAAAATGAACCGATTGACGATGACTGGGAACCAGAGAAAGTAGCTGGTAACGCAACATCCGCCAAAAAAAGAGGCCGAAAAGAATTCATCACTAGAAAATGTAAAAAAAAGCAACAACCATGAGCAAAAAAATACAGAATAAAGTAAAATAGTGAAAAAATCGTCTTTTTTACACCTATTAGTGGATCTTTCAGATATAAGCGATTTCCGGGTCCATCAAATGAAGCCCGATCGGCTTCAAACTTTGCAGTTATTTTTTTTATACCAAAAGGAAAAAAATTAGACCCGGTGAACGATGATCTAGTAACTTTCCCAAAATAAGGACACCCCTATTCTCTAGTTTAATTGTTTTTAGAGATATATTGGTTTTCACATTTTGGTCTCATATCAGATTGCACACCCATTATATATGAGGGCTAACATTGTAATATCATTTTTCTGTTTAGTTACTATTCGCAACATTAAAAAACGTCGTTTTATATTCTCTTTGTAAAAAGAAAATTTAAAAGAAATTCCGTAGAAGGGCATATATCCGATAAACACTATCATTGATATAATTTACTTTTTTACCAACCATGCTTTTTTGTGTATTCTTAAATAATTTATGTGTTAATTCATCAATTCCAAATGGAACATAGGACCTCATCAATACGCAATTAATAATTACAATGGTTCCATTTTTTTCTTTATAAAAATATTTGAATGTACAAATAAAGGTAAAATGGGTCACAAGCTAGTCGAAGATATGTTGGTATATTGTTATCTAATTTAAACGCCATAGATATCTATGTCATCTATAGTAAACGCGACTGGCAATTCGCTGCCAGAGATTGCGAGGGAGAACCATCGACATGTTTTAACAATAGAGGCAATCGACTAAAACATGTCCGTTTATATAACTACAGTATCTACTTTCTCGAACTTAACCCCCAATCTGTAATTTGAAAGAGAGATTACCTATATAAGATAGATTACCCTATCCTGAAATAAGAGATAATAAAATAATCTTATAATACGTTCACATATTCCCAATTCGTAATTAAAAAGCAAGATTTCCCATACAAAAATTTGTCACTCAAAATCTGAGATTGTAGATAATAACCATATTTATGGACGTACAACCCTGTGTCATCGATAATTATTGTTACGAATGTAAGGAGAAACATCAAAATAAAAACTAAATGAAATGGACGCCGGCAAAGAAAACAGGTTTGTAGACATAATTCTAATAAAATTTTTGTTAGCTATTATTAACTAGGCATTCATATAACAGAAAAACGCATGTGCACTTATTATAAAATATAATATCGAATTTCCCATGCATATATTGTAGCTGCCATAATTTTCCGCATTTCATTAAGCGACGTATACGAATTTAGTCCAAATGTCTATTACTAGCAGCAAATTGCCCAATTAAATTAACTATTTCTCCTCTTTGCCTTTTCTTCATTTCTTAATAATAATTGAACAAACCAAAAACACTAAAATATTCCACCAAACCAATTTCTATGAAGTAAAACCTTGCAAAACTGTCTTGACAGCTGATTGTCAATGTTGTAGCTAATCTGCCATATGTAAACGGGTATATTTTTGTACATTTATTGCTATCTCTGCATTTATGAACGAATTTGTTAAGCTCTGTTATTTATCGCATGAGGTCTCCATTTGCATTTAATTGCATGAGATTTTTTGTATGTGCTTAGCGTGCGAACGCCGGGACAAGGGGGTTCTAATTGTATACATTGTACAAGTGATTAAACAAACAAACAAAAATAGTTGAGAGTGACTTTTATTGGACTGTCTACTTACCAATTTACAAATTTATAAATCCAAGAAAACTAAAATCCATCGTGTTATAACTCGTAAATAAATACAAGCACATAATTAACTTAAATATTCGCCGAAATCCAAATGAGTGATTTAACTGATAAAGTTATTATTGCAAAGACAGCTTTGATTGCCGCTTTGGGCGACAATGCATCCAAATATTTGGCCAACATGAAGCTGTGGTTCCGTTACAAGTGGTCCAAGGAGGAATTTGACGGTGAATCAAGAAAATTTCTTACACCCGACAAAATGCATTTACACAATCAATTTCTCATTGCTATACTGAACAAAATCGATGCTTTCCACACACCGGAACAAGCGCCAGCTCTCTTTGCTACACATAACAGCGCCGGTATAAACAGTACATCGGGTGCTGCCAGTGGTGGTAGCAGTGGCAGTCGCAGCCGCAAACGCAAAAGAACTTCACGAGCATGCAGTGATCGCGTTACTTTCGAACCGTATGATTTTCTCGATTTTATAGTTGAAGATAATTTGGAATGCATTCGCCCCACGGCTGGTACGGACGCTAATGTTCAAATATTGCCAACCCAACGCTACTGTGTACAAGAGTTGTTTTTGCCTGACGCAGGATTTGTGATGGGTCGCTTCCTCATCGGCGCTTGGGAAGTGGGTCTCACGAATGTTGAAGATAATGTGGCCGAGTATGTAGCAATGGCAGTGCAAGTGCTATTGAAAAATCTTGTATCCGCAATTGTAATGAACCGTAAACATTACAAAGTAACAGGAGATGGATCATTTTACTATGATGTTGGGGCACAATTAAAAGATCCTTCGCTGCGTAATACTGTCACACGACAAAAAATTGATGATGGACCATTGGAACTGGACAAAGAAATTACTTCGCCGAATTTCATGCGCCGTTCAAATGAGGATGGCGTTTTCTTATCAGCCTGTGAGGAAGTGTAAGTATATGATATGTCATAACATGCCCACGACACGAATCTGCCGGAATTTGCATCCGGTGAAAGACCAATATCTGAAACTATCCTCAAAGAAGTTTATCGAAGATATTTTATGTTGTTATAATGACAACAAAAGCTCTAATTATTTGTAAAGTAGTAATCATATTTTAATTACAGCGTACCACAAAAACGAGAAATGATAACATTGAAGGATGCTCAGCGCGCTTTTACCGATCACAACTTGATAGCATCGCACTCGGTGTTTACGATCAATATGGAGAGGTTAACGCAAATGTTGCACTAATATAAATAAATAAATGTAGCAATAAGTAATATTACAAAATTTATTCTTATTAATATGAAAAAAATACATAAAAAAGTATTGGTTTCACAATTTTGAGAAAGTTGGTTGTTCCTTGGTCAACGAAGATACTGCTGCTTTGGCGAAGTCTTCAGATTGCATATTTATGGTATTCATTTGTCGCTGGAAAACAAAAACATTTTATTTGGAGTATATTTCTAATATATGTATAAATAGTTTTTACAATATGATCCAATCCATCCTGATTCGGTCTAGATTGTGAGTAAACTATGTTCCTCTTAGTAGCCTGTACTGCCACAGGACTCTTCTCAGCAATAGTGACTGCCAATTCTAAGGCACCCTCTACACACGCTTCTTTGGTTGGGAAAACTTTGCTTACTAAACCGAAGCTATGCGCTTCTGCAGCACCAAAGCGGCGTGCGGTGAAGCAAAGTTCTCGGGCCAACGATTCGCTGCCAACAACTTTTGGTAAACGCTGTAAAACTCCCACGTCTGCAGCCATACCGATATCAACTTCTTTCACACAGAAAAATGCATCTTCACTGCAATAACGTATATCAGCAGCTGTTATAAGATCAACACCGGCGCCAATGCAGGCCGAATGTATGGCCGTTATAACAGGTTTAGGGCATACTTCCAAGGAGGAAATCGAATTTTGATATAGCTTGATTATATGCTCTAGCAAAACAGCTTTCCGAGCCACATCCTCGACTGCACCCAACTCTTGACCGAATTTCATCGCATCAGCCAAATCAAGTCCACCAGTGAAGTGTTTTCCGATTGCTGAGAGAACAATAACACGGCATTCGGGAGAAGCGCTAAGGTTTCCAAAGCACTGCTCAATTTCCCTAAGAGTTTTAGCAAGTGTATTAAACTATAGAAGCATATTTCTATCCGAAAAAGTGTACTCACAACCACATATCTTTATTAAAGGTGTTAAGGTTTTTTGGACGATTAAGCTCGACATGATAAACAAACGGCTTAGGAGTAGTCACATTTAAAGTGTGATATTTCAAATCGCCACCACTTTTGTGTAGAATTGTACTGCTCATATTGCGCTGTACTTTAGGGATAAAAGTCCGCGGAACTGTAACGAAATAAAAAACAAGTAGCCTTATGAACTTTGGACTTTCGGTAGCAGGAATACTAACCGAATGAACCAAGTAAAACAAACGATTTCTTTCCCGATGCACTCAATGCCATGTCTTTTAAAAACCTTAAAGTTATAGCAAATTTAATTGTTTATATTATATTCATTGGTTAAGTAAATAAATAAATACACAATTATGAACCGAATATACATTTATAAGTGAAAAGGAATAGAGTGATCAAGTTCTTTTATTGAGAGAAATGCACTCGTATTTCTCTTTTGTCAATTAAGGTACCACCCACCACGTATGTACATCTATGTCTTACCTGTATTTTTTTTATTGATACCAATTTACTCAAGGCGAATCTAATCGTCTTGACTTGACTATAAAGATGCTCAAATGTTATGCGATGTTTTGCGGGAAATTCTATTTTTGTTTACGCTATATTTTCCAAAGTCGAATCTAACAAGGGATATTAGCAGAACTGCTTATTTATTTTTCTCTTGTGATTTGGTGATCAGAAAGAGAAAGTTATCTGTTTTCCCTTTATTGTTGTTAAATTACAGTATTTTGTTATTGTATCCACTAAGTTGCAAAACCAAAATGCATGTAAATTTTGTTTTTGTACTACTGCTATCATGTTGTACGAGTTCGCCTTGGCAATACCTTTCCGCATAAACCATTCACAATAGAACTCAGCTGTTTCCTTTTTTTTTTTTGCTAATCTAAAGATAAACCAAAGATCCCTTTCACAGTTCTTAGTTTTTTGACATTTTAGTATTAACTTTATTTATTTAAATACATTTTATTCGGAAGTCTTTTCAAAATTGCTTTCGTAGTAATTAAATAAAAAATATGTCTATTCTGAAGAACGCAAGGCGTGCTCATCTAATGGTAAAAGCGCTTCGTAAATGTGGTATGTCAGTTATGTATATTAGCTAATACGGCCGCTCTTAAGTAGATGGTTCCTTTAAGATCGCATTGCATTTACTTCTTCAACGGCAATAACGCCTGATGCAACGGCCGCTGCTTCTCTAAGTAAAAACTTTTTACAAACTTTACGCTCGGAAACATTTGGGCAACCTACTTACGTGACACATCCTCATCTTGTGAACGAAGGTGAACTAGTCATAGGCCAAAATGTGGAATCATTTCGGGAGCGCCGTTCTTGGCTTATGAGCGGCATTCAAAAGCTCGATGCAGAAGATGCGAAAAATGTGCAATGCAAAAAGAAGTCTCATTTGGTAAAATAACATTTAAATAAGCAAATTACACTTTATTTAAAACATAATTTTTAAGGTAATAGTACCATCATCGTCTAAGAAATACATGAGCGATAAAATTCCCTACGTTTTTCGGCAAAACTCCGACTTTTATTACTTAACTGGTTGTCTGGAACCGGACTCTGTGCTGGTTATGACTATCAACGAGAACGAAGATGTCAAATCTACACTATTTATGAGGCCGAAAGATAAGCACGCCGAATTGTGGGATGGCACTCGTACAGGTGCTGAGAATGCACCCGATTTTTTCGGCGTGGATGAAGCTTATACAATAGAACAATTTTCACAAGTGCTAAAAAAATACGTAACAAGTGAAAAGCCTCTTGTTTGGTATGATTCACCTGCTTCAGATCAAGCCAACATTACCAGCGAGGTACAACAGGTAGCTGATAAAATATCAGAGGTTAAATCTCCCGCTGTCTATATACAAAGTCTCCGACTCTACAAATCGTCTAGTGAGCAAGATTTGATGCGTCGCACATGCCAAATTGCGTCAAGAGCAATAAATGAGGTAATAGCCGAATCGAAACCCGGGATTTCTGAGCATCATTTATTTGCTTCAGTCGACTATAAGTGCCGTATGAAAAATGCCAGCTATTTAGCATATCCGCCGGTGGTAGCGAGCGGTAACAATGCGACAACAATTCATTACATTAATAATACACAGTTGACAAGGAGTGGTGAACTCGTACTAATGGATGCTGGTTGTGAATATGGTGGTTATACGAGTGATATTACCCGTACATGGCCCATAGATGGAACCTTCACACCGGCTCAGAAAATCCTGTACGATGTGGTGTTACAACTGCAAAAAGAATTGATAGGTAAATCACAAAAATGACTGTTCTAAAATAATACTCACTAAAGATTCTTATAGCTACACTGTTAAAGCCTGGCGGAGAGACTTTGGACAACCTTTTCGATACAATGTGCATTAAATTGGGAAAATATTTGCAGGAAGCCGGACTTGTTCCAAAGAATATCGTTGATGATATTAGCTATGCCAGGGTATTTTATTTTCAAATATTCCATAAGTAACTTCAATAAAATGTGTTCTTATATTTAGGCTGGTTATAAATTCTGCCCCCATCATGTATCCCACTATCTTGGCATGGATGTACATGACACACCACTAATTCCACGGACATTTCCATTGCAACCGGGTATGGTGTTCACAGTGGAACCTGGAATTTATATAGGACATGATCGTCAAGATGTGCCAAAAGAATTTCGGGGCATTGGCATACGTATAGAGGATGATGTGCTAATCACCAGCGACAATAACGTGGAAGTACTCACCGCCGAATGTATAAAAGAGCGGGCAGAAATCGAAAATATGTTTTTGACTAAACGCTAATTTAATATTGGATCAATTTTATGTAAGCTTCGTTAATTTCTATCATTGGTGTGTTTGATGAAGTAAAAATTATACAAAAAAAAAGAAATATTAATAATTAAAATTTTAATAAAATTGTGTGTTGTATTTTTTGTGGCCAATGAAAGTAGACATGCGTGTCATGGCGTCTCCGTGGGCAATCACATATGTATGTTCTGGATCATAAAACTCAGTTACAATAGCTAAAAAAATGAGTTTGTATTTTTTTATGAAATAAGTTAAAACGTACAGTGGGCTACTTACCCTCTTGTAGGCTTTCATGAGAAGAGAAAAGAGTCAGCGGGGCGGGCTGCATTTCGGTTAGATGTATACATTTCAGACTAGATAATATTTCCAGCAGAAACATTATTTCCACGGGTGGCAAATGTGGGAACTTTGAGCATATATCAAAAATCATACAGCCCGAACGACTAACACATTCGGTGAGAACAGATCCCAACCAACGATCTAAAACGCGCCGATTTATGGTGCCATTGAGACGTATCCATGGGTGAGGTTTCATCACAATAACATCCCTGTCGAAAAAAAATTATTTTTATTTTAATAAATTATTATTTTAATTATTTTTATTTTAAGTATAGTTGAATAAGAAAATAATTCCTACTAAGCTTGGTATACTATCTTAAAAGGGCACTCGTTGAAGGGTCTTGCGCAGCCACTAGACAAGAAGTAGGAGAAAATAAAAAACACAAGAAAAGATAGTAAAACTGAGTAACCGTAGTTACATATAGCCCACGATACGTTCCCACGACAGTCGGTTCTACCTAACCGGAACGAACCGGTTTTATAACCAACCAAGGACTGTCACTGCATACTGCATTCCCCGCATATGTATGGGGAATGTTTATGTTGCTACAACAACAACGCAACCCAAGAGGACTTTAAAATATGTTTAAGTTCTGATTTAAATCTAAAGTTTTAAGACTTTTTTAAGTTCTTACCTTTTCCATTCTTTTTCATTAGTATTTGCTTTTGGAGTGTCGCTCTGAAACCGTTTGACCGGTTTTGAGACACGCTTGCTGATCTTCTCATCTTTTGCTGATCCACTGGGGTCATCAGATAACTTAGCTCTTTTACCGTAACTGGCTTCTTCAGCTTCATCGCTTCCTTCTCCGTCCACATTCGCGTTTTCACTGGCGCCGGCACTGTTTGCCACGTGTTTAAGATTCACTGTACCATCCGGGCCCAATTTTTCGCGCTCCAGCCGTTTAAGGTGAAATGTGTGCACAACCCAGGGACGAATGTGAGCTTTATGCACGTATAGCATTGTAGAGACGCCAACACGTTTGATGAGGTAATGCTCAGAGAGAACACGCAAAGCGCGCGATAGAAATTGGGCATACGGAAATTCACGCTGAAAAGAATGGGCATTGAAAGTCTCTCAAAGTAATTTAAAAACTTAATTCACAATGAATACCTTCAAATCCGTCACAGGCACACCAAATTTACACTTTTCTATGTATTTGAGTAGATCTTCAACGTGTTGTTGCTCCATAGCATTAAAGCCCAGTTTATTAAGCTTGGGCTTAAGTATCTCGAAGGTATTATCTGTGTATTTCCAATGCGATTCACTGGCATAAGAAATAGTAATTAATTAAATTTACTTATCTAGAGCTAAATTTCATAGTTGACTTACTCCACAATTTTTCTCAAGATAAGGTCACGATCAATTTCGGCCTCCACTAAGCGCTTGGGCACACACAGTTCACCACGTAGCACAGTCTCTTTACTGGACAAAAGGAAATTCTTATCTACTTCTAACTGCAGAGTTGGCAGATTCACTACAAAAACATCTTGGGCGCGCGCAAAGCGCTCCTCCTTGTTCAGTGTTGGCTCGTACTCATCATTTTTGTCGTTATCTTCTTCCGCCACATTAAACTCCAATATTTCACAACACAACTGATGCCAGTCGATGGATTTGTTGACCTTTACATTTGCCGACACACGTCCCAGATCTTTGCGTTCATATGGTGTTTCCTTCTCACGCCAAAATGACTCTAACATACGCACTAGCGTTAGCAAATTGGAGGATTCAACAGTCACCGAACAACCATTCATGGCCATATTCAATACTTTCTGTGGTGGCATTTCAGTAAGCTCTCTTAAAATCGTTCTCTTTTCCTGTACTATCCGTTCAATCGCATTAATATAGTTGGCATGCTTCAGCACACAGTTGAAGGGGCATTCGATGCTGAGTGTATCGTGTTCATCATCTTTGTGCATCAGACGGCTAAAATTGATATCTACTTCGTGGTTGAGGTGATCGAGTGCACAGAAGAAGTGTATGTGGCGCACGGGCAGCTTGGATATAAAATCGTAGGGGTTGTATGTGATTTTGTAGCTTAAATTGGCTGGTTGGAATTTAACGCGGACCTTTGAGAAATGAAAAAAGGGAAACAAATTTTATTGTAAAGTAAAGTAAACTTAAAATTCTTTTACAAAATTACCATTTTCAATTAAACAATCATCCGTATTACATTTACCTGTTTCTCATTGGCTTCACTTTCGAAACTTTTCGTGTACTCTGTTTCGGGCGCATTGTCGAAAATGCAATGATAATGATCGAGTATCCGATCCATCGACGATAATGTCTGCCTTTGTTCGGCATCAACGGTCAATATATTGATTGGCAATTTGATATTGCAAGTCCAAAAGCTTCGCGCCAGCCCTTCGGTGACGAAGAAGAGTTGCCCCGCATTCGGCGACTTTAGCTCTACAACATTTGCCATCGACTGTCCTTTACTCGTCGTTGGTTGTTCGATGAACTCCTCCTTGGGCTTCATCAAAACACCTAGCACATTTTCAAAGAACCCAAAGAGCGAGTCGTAAATGTAAAAAGGTATACGTAAAGAGATCAAACGACGTTGATAATGTGCCGAAAGCGAATAGGCTGGACTCGTTAGTTGGCTGGGCAGCATTTCTATATTCTTGCGTTTATTCGCCACAATGAGTGCGCCATTACGCGCTATATTGAAGGCGCTTTGCAATATTTCTTCAGAGAATTTTTTAAAAATCTCAAAAGCTTGCGCCGTGTATGTGGTCTTGTCTAGCGCCGAACAAAGCGAACTGTGCAGAACCCCAATAGCGAGCATTGTAAGTGCTTCTTGTTCATTGCTTGGATTTATGTATTTCATTGCTCTCTCTTCTGAGACCGCAGCGCGCATAATAAATAGTCGATTGAATTCGTCAAGAGCATCGGGTATCATAAAGCGCGGTCTCATAGCAGCAAATGCTTCCTTGCCCTTAATGTTGTGCACCAGCTGATACAAGAAATAGAAAATTTGTATGAAATGTATAGTCAACGCTCCAGCGTACTCCTCACGCTCCGCATACACATTTTTCAGTTGTTGCAAGAAATTTTCTCCATAACGCTGCTGAATTTCAACGTTTGTTTGTAGCATGTGCACCCAAGTGGGGACTTCGGGGATGTGGCGTTCTTTCTTCACGATATATTGCATACGCCGATGGCATGCCTGAGTTGTTTTATTGCATATGCCTAGATTATGCCTGATAACGTCACGGCAAATTTTACCAACTACCATAAGCCCAAGTACGGGCACCGGCGCTGCTACATAGATATAGACAGCACGTGCTAGTTTCAGCAAATCATCTTCATCCTTGCTCCAGCAGGCTCGTAAGGTGCGCATATTTTTCAAAGCATCTCTATCGATGGCGTCGCGCATGGAAGCCGATTTCTTTTTTGTTGTGCGTTTTACTGCAGCCGAATGAGGCAGCCGCTTGATTTGCGCGGCATGTAAACGGGTCTTGCGTAAACCCATCAGACGCAGGTGTTTACTGCTAGTAGCACGTAATAGCGGTGCACGACCAGTGCGTATTTGCTTCGGTTTGGTGTTCGTTCGCAACACCCACGACCAGCTGCGCAAGGTATGAGCAAAGAGATGCGAGGCAAAACCAGCGGCTCCTGCCCGGTCACCAGGCACCTCACCGTTATCATATTGTGGAGCTTCGTCGAAACCTACAGCACTTAAAAATTGCAATTCCCTGCGACTTGCCGACTTTTCGTCATTTTTGGCACTCCGAAGGCCGAGTTTGGTGTACACACAAATACGATGAAGCTGATTCCAGTATTGAGTAACATCATTGGATGTGGAAAAATAAAAATCTAACTCGTCATATTTCCGAGCTGTATTTACTTTAGCATAGCTAGCCTCGGATGGTGTGGTATCAAGGATTTGCGTACGCCGATTTAAATAAACCCACATCATCATCGTCTCTTTGAAATTTGTGCATCCACTAATCTGTATTAATCCCATGTGATTCAACAATTTTAGTACCAAAGTGCAAATGCGCAGGAGATACATGCGATTAATTAAATTTTGCAGCTCTACCGGCAATTGACGTATAAGGTAGTGTTGACGTACTGGATGTGTCAAATATTCGCCGAGCTTATCGCTATCTGTTTGTTGGAAACGAAATATTTTATTAAAAATTGAGAGTGGCATCCGGTCCATAGCGTCCACAAAGTACACCCAACCCGCAGGCTTATCTGCATAGTTCGGCAGAGGTGTTATGAAGGTACGCCAACTAATCTGTTGCGTGTATGCATGTTGCACTTCCGTTCCCGAGTGCAAGCCGTTCAAAAACTCGCTAATTTGCAATGCTGGCTCAGATTCTTTCCAATTTTTCAGCAAAGCTTCGTCTATTTCAAGCATCTGTTGATGCTCGTTTAACTCCACCACAATATAAAACAGAAACTCGTGCATATATCGCGATATAAGAAATTTTGGTGGTTTAGGCAGATTATTACTATTAGGCAAAAGCTCCGTTGGAGATTCTGTAATTACAGGCTTTACTTGAACAGTTTTCTGTGTCTTTCGAGTTTTCTGTGTCTGCCGAGAAATGCGTAATCGATTCTGTTTTTTTTGCTCTTCCCGTTCTCCCGTCACCAAAAGTATGTTCTTCAAACGCCTTATTTCGCGCTGGATCAAAACGTGATTAGAATCTATTTCAGGATGGGCCACGTAACGATAAGTACGTACGTGTCCTTTATATTTTAGGTTAACTTCGTACGCCTTTAAATTGTCACTTTTCTTAAGTTCCATAAACATTCGTCGCAGCGACTTAAAACATATTTCATCTGTGAACCCCCGTTCTCGTTCACTTTCCTGTAGCTTGTTACGTAAAATGACCGATTGTATAATTATGTGCTCGTTTAGCTGTCGAATTATAAAATCACGACGATATTGTTGGCGGGCTGTATAAGTCACACGAAATTGCTTGTCATTGTATTTATATTCTTCTACAGATGTTTCGATTTGTGGAAAATCGACAGCGAACGCCTCTTCAACTTGGGGTGTGGGCTGTAAAACGAAAGAGGGATGTTATATATGCACATACTTAATTTTTGACCATGTGTGTTTTTTATCGTACCGGTAGATCGATGAATTTTACCATTTCTGGCTCTGGAACATCTTTCTCTTTGGCAGCCTTCTCTGCAATTATCACTTCTACCGCGACGAATCTAAAACAGCAAAAAAAAAAAAATTAAATAATTGAGAATCCTTATGTTCGTTTTTTGGTATACCTATGAATTCGTTGCCGGCCCTCATCTACAACATGCGATATTATCAGTCCATCACGACTCATTCCCTTGACCATCTGACGTACCACGCAGTGTGATGCACTGAGATAGTTGGCAAGCTCTGTATGACTGCAACCACGTGTACCATGCCGCAAAACAGCACGATAAAATTCTTCTTTAAGTGGCATATCTGTAAAAGCGTGTTTATTATTAACAAAGGCGTCAGTTAGGCTGATGCCTCCTTCTTTTTCCTCATCTAAGACACTTTCAATTAGCTGGTCTATGGGCATTTCACAATCTTTCAAAGTAATCGCTAGAACTTGAATATCGTTCCCCTTTCCACTTTTCCTTCCGGTATACACCTTCTGCAATATGAATTGAATCAATAGATCTAATCGTAGTGCAATTCTATTGGAAAAGCTCTTATTGAAGAGCGTTATACCTACCTTCACCTCGAAAATTCGCCGAAAATAAGGTGTTAATAGTAAACGGCGAAAAGTCGATTTACGTGAAAACTCTGTAATTTTGCTGCGTACTTCCGTCACCGGAACATAATTCTCGGGTGATTCTTTAACCATATCATAAATTTGTTCCACAATAGCTATTATATTACGTGGTATATCCGGTACATACTGCGGCAAATTAAGTAAAGATGTAACAGCGAGACGATCTTCGCGAAATTCATTAAAAGCTTGTTGTACTGCCAAACCAAGGTTAATCAATTTATTCCTAAAAACATAGACATTTGTATTAATTTTTTGTTACTCATTATTACCAGTTTTTACTTGATATAGAAAACCACCGATGAATCTTTGCACAACTGAAACAGTGAGTTCGTTCCGGACGTTGTTTCTCCATTATAACGCGAGCGGCCAATGGCTTCCCAAAAACAATATTGTAATACCGTTAAGTCTTGAGGTATAGGTTTATTCCTAGGCGTAAGAACGCAATAGCGTAGTTCTTGTGAGGCAACTATAACAAAGCGGTTGCCCCAGCTGCGTAAAAATGAAAGTAAAAATAAAAAAATGGGAAAAATATATGGAATGCGCACCGCTCAATTACAGCTTCCGCATTTAAATCGCTCACTTCGGTAGCTTCTATTCGTTTTCGCTCTTTATAAAATTCACAAGAGCCGCGTATATTACCATCCTCAATGGGCAGAAACGTATAGCGCGGAAATTTTTTCGGATCCTTTTATTTTAAAATCAAGTATTAATTTTAATATTTAGCATAAATCATATTTCATACCAGCGCAAGAGGCACTCCAAAGTCAGGATCTACGTATGTAGTCCGACTTTCTAACAGCACTGTTGGTCTTTCAGAGGGTAATTCATAAAAATCTAATTGATGAGTGTTGCGCTTTATGAAATCCCACACGCGATTTAAGACATCTGATGGCAAAGGTAGGGGTACTTCTAAATCGACACCTAGGTAAGCCCAAAGTGCTAGAAGGAATGAAAAAAATATTTATTGTAAATTGACACGAGTATTTAAAAAAATATTAATATATACATGATAGCGTAATGCCCTCTAAGCCCTCCAATGCAATTTCTTCCAATACAATCTGCGAAACCGGACTGCGTCTAATGGGTCGAATCATTTTAAATTCACTTTTCTTTACTTAAACAGATTATGCCAATTTGTAGATATCACCATAATGTCCGTGGAAAGGATATATAGGCACCTTATAATTTTAAAAGTGGGAACGATATTCTTAACTAGTGTCAGTAAAAACAAATTCGATTCAACAAATTGCAAACATAAATAGCAGTGGTTGCCATATTGCTGTAACATTCCATTATTGAATGGATGCCACACTCTTAATAAAATGCTATAAAATTTTCAAAACATAGTTTAATTGATTAAAAAACGCAAACAACTACTTGTGCGCATACTTATATACATTTTATTTTATAATTTATTAACGGGCAATACTGCTGTTTCCCTGGCGCCGCAATTTAATGGTGGATTCTTATAGAACTCGACAAAAGAAAACGAAATGAACGAGTAATATTTTTTGATATCTCGCTTAGTTTTCGAGATATTAAATAAAAAATAATAATAATAATTTTTTCTTCAGTTTCGATAGAATTCGGCGAGATAAGACAAAATATAGGAGTAAAATTTTTCGATATCTCGTTTAGTTTTCGAAAAAATAACCCTCATCAGTCCAACTCCGGCTACGCAATCCACAGTATTTTTGCGTAGAACTTTTTTTTCGCGTGGGCGGCATTCGGCCGCGCTTCAAAAAAATAACCCTCATCAGTCCGACTCCGGCTACGCAATCCACAGTATTTTTGCGTAGAATTCCTTTTCGCGTGGGCGGCCTTCGCCCGCGCTTCAAAAAAATAACCCTCATCAGTCCAACTCCGGCTACGCAATCCACAGTATTGCGTAGAACTGATTTGCGTGTTAAAACCATTGAACCCAAAATTAAAACATCATAGGCGTGTATGTAGTAAGGAGGCACAATAACACCCATCCCCAACATTAACACTAAACTTACTTTTTTTTTTTATTCAATATCTCGAAAACTAAGCGAGATATCAAAAAATTTTACTCCTTCATTTCGTTTTCTTTTGACGAGTTCTATAAGAATCCGCCATAAGATTGTGGCGCCACGGAAACAGCAGAATCCCCCATTAACGTAACAAAAAAAAATTCCCAATGCATTTGCTTAGCATAAATACAAAATTTTGATTTAAAAAATTCAATATACGAGCAATATATTAACCTTTTCTCGAAAAAATGTCATCATTACGAAAAATACATGGGGTCAGCATATGACCACCATTGGAATCATTGAGGACCCGATGTGCATGTCTTGCTTGGAGGAGGCGGATAGCACTGAGCACTTTCTCTGTGAGTGTCCTGCCTTTGCTAGAGCACGGCTACGAGTTTTAGGTTCTGATGTCGTGAGAATGAGTAATATTCGATCTCTAAAACTGTAGGATATTTACAGATTTGCCAAAGCATATGGAAAATTCTCACAGGACTAACTACCTTTGTCTCTATCTCTATTCTTTCCCTGGTCCATTCTCGGACGTTTGAGTGGGTTAGAAGGGTTCTCAGAAAAGGAGAGGAAGATACCGGAAATTTGATGGATGCGAGTGGATGCACCACAACCAAACTCGGGAGTCAAAAGACAACACTCGCAAGAAAGAAGCCCAGGATTAGTGGCGGTCTGCCTAAATCGTTTAGCGAAGTCGCAAATAGGCAGGCCCTGTCATTTCGAAACTAGTAGGAGAAAATAAGCCGACGGTAGAGGACACTCCTGTGAACGTGGGTGTGGAATTCCATGTCGGATGATGGTGATAAAATAATAAATTAATACTCAAAATTGTACTTCAAAGGCATCACAAAATACAGAAAAAAATTAAATAAAATGTGCGTTATCACACCCTCAAGGCTAAGTGGGAGTAATGATAGAGAATACTTCTTTTGGTTACAGAAATCCTTTTAATCGAGAATTTATACTGAAATGGAATGGAGCACGTCGGCTGACTATCGACTAATTTTTTTTTTACAGAAACACAAGTAAGAGTGATGTCAATAAGACTATTTCAATTTAGAACTTGATCGAGAATTGTTACATAAACGACCCGTAGATGGGAAATCGCTGAATTTCGTTGCTCGATATTACTTTTGGGAAAAAAAAATCCGTAAACTTGCGTAAAATTTTTACTCAAATGGTTTTGTTTCATAGTCGATCTTTAGCTTCCTGTGATTTTATCGAAATTTGTTTTAACCTTAAAAATGCCTAAACGGAATCGACGAAACCAAAATTGCACGTAATTAGCTGTTACAGTATTAGCACCTAAAACACTGTACCCAATTTCAGCGGTTGACTTACATTTTCGCCTTTATTAAAGCAAAACTGTATTTAGAATGTACAGAATTTTTCCTTCGTTGACTCTCATTGTTAACACCCTCTAACTCACATCTAAATGGAACGAACCAAAAACAGCAAAATAATTTGTTTAGCGTAAAATGCCACCTTGACAACGAGCTTTAACTCTAAATTAATTGATCGATATTTCACGAGATATTGATCACTATATCGATATACCGAGAAAATAATGTATCTCTATTTCCCGAAACTAATATCATATTTAATTTTTCTGTCATGACACTTTTGTGAATGACCGCCGATTCGTTCACAATGAGGTATGTTCGTATGTCTTCAGGTGTAAATATTATCAGGTTTTGTTGTATCGGGATAAATCATTTACCACAAATTTAAGCGGGTCCTTGGCCAGAGATAACTTTACTAAATCCGGATTATTACACACATAGATAACATTACAGTAACAGCTCCCGACCTTTGGAGCGGCACCAAAAATAGTGTTTGTTCGATTTAGAAATATGTCGAGATCATTCAAATCTTCCAAAAGTTCGAGCTCACATGAAGAAACCAATTTGGTACATTTTTCTTTTTGTGATCACAAATCCAGCTTCAGACATTTGCTACAAGGCGATGATAAATATTCTGCATCTTTAGTGGAAGATGAGGCAGATTTTTGGAAATTCGTTAATAAATATGAAAGTATGCTACGCAGTGCGGGGCAACCGATATTGGCAAATCCCTTGCGTGATTCCGATTTAAATGAGACTGAACCGTTTCACAAACGTAAATACATAGCAATGCAATTAGAACGCGGAAGCGATTCAGAGCAACTAAAACGAGGCTGCCACAACATTGAAGCGCAGATTTTTACAAAACGGAAAGCTCGACAGTTTATGGAAATCGTGCTTACCTATTTGGACTTCAAGCAAAAGGAGAAATTCACTAAAATTAAGCAATTGCGAAAAGCTCAAAAATCTCTACCCATTGCTCATTTCAAGCAAAAAATACAAGAGGAGCTGAAACAGACACGAGTAGTTATTATTGCTGGTGATACCGGTTGCGGGAAATCCACCCAAGTACCGCAATATTTATATGAGTTTGGATATCGCAGCATAGCTTGTACGCAGCCGCGTCGTTTGGCTTGTGTTTCGCTGTCGAAGAGAGTAGCGCATGAAATGCTTGATGATTATGGGTCAAAAGTTGGTTTTCAAATACGATTCGAAAAGAATAAAACTAAAAATACAAATATACTATTTATTACTGAAGGCCTATTGTTGCGACAGGTACTAATACAATCATATTTTTTTAGTTGTTTAGATTTAATTGAGTATTTATCTTTTTTAGTTAGCAGTGGAAGCGAATTTGGAGCAATATGATGTTATCATATTAGATGAAATACACGAACGTAATCTATTCGGCGATTTCCTGCTGGGAGTTACAAAATGCTTACTGCATGCCAAACCGGAATTAAAGTTAATACTAATGTCCGCCACTATAAATTTGAACTTATTTCACAATTACTTTAAAAATGAAGGCGCTGCATTAATAGAGGTGCCCGGAAGATTATATCCAATAAAAACAATGTTTATGCCACCACCAAGCTTGGAACTGAAGGGTGGTGCTGGAGGCAGTAAAGGCTCTTCAAAAACCTCTAATCGTCTAGATCCCGCACCATACATACAGGTGTTAAATTTGATCGATCAAAAATACCCAAGTAAGTGGGAATACATACAATATTTGAATAAAAAAAAATAAAACTCACATATATTAAAATAAACATTTCAGTTACTGAACGAGGAGATGTGCTAATATTTGTTAGTGGTGTAAATGAAATCACAACAGTTTCTGATGCAGCTAAGGAATATGCGGAACAAAATTCGCATTGGATTATATTACCTTTGCACAGTGGCTTATCGTTAGCTGACCAAGACAAAGTGTGCACATTCTCATATACAAATCCTAATCACCGTAAATTCACATCCCTGCGAGTTCTTCTCACAAACACCCCGTTGCAAAGTTCGTACTACAACAAAAATCTTACAGCGCAAAGTTTGAAACTTTGTAGAAAATGTTAAAAAATTTCATCAAAACTTTCAACTCTGCAATCAGAATTTCTAGAACTTTTCTGTGTACCTATGTATGCAGTTTTGTAGCTCATTGAACAAAGCGCAAGTTTCAAGTGATTACGGAATACGGTTGATTTTTGTAATTTTATTATTGTTTTTGTTTTTTTGTGACGGTTTTAGGCTTTTTCTTCCATACATATAAAAAGTTCGACCCTTGTATGGAAAAAGAGACGTGACATCTCAGCGATTTTTTTTTTTTTTTATTCAAAAATCAACGATATTTTGTAGTCAGTTGAAACTTGGATTTTGTAATACTAAAATTCAAATTATTGTGTTTATAATTTTATAACGTGGTGTATATGAGAAAAAATCGTAGGGGTACGAATTGTATAAATATTATCTTCTCTGCTCAAACATATTTTGTTGTTGTATAGGTATTTGATTATGCACCTGAAGGAATGCGCAAGTGTATAGTATCTACAAATATCGCTGAGACGTCGCTCACAGTGGATGGCGTGCGCTTTGTGATCGATTCGGGCAAAGTGAAGGAAATGAGTTATGATGCCAGTTGCAAAGGCCAACGTTTGAAGGAATTTTGGGTATCAAAATCATCAGCTGAGCAACGTAAAGGACGTGCTGGCCGTACTGGCCCGGGCGTAAGTCAATAAAAAAAAACCATATTCATTTGAATTGTAAAATAATGAATGTGTTCGGCAGACTTGCTTTCGTCTCTTCTCAGAGAAACAGTTTGCGGCATTTGAGGCGTATCCTACGCCCGAAATTCTTCGAGTTCCCTTGGAAACAATACTTTTGCAAATGATTGCAATGGGTTTGCCCAATGTACGCTCATTTCCATTTGTCGAATCACCGGAAGAAGAATGCATTGAACAGGCCATTTGGTCTTTGAAGCAACATGTAGGAGATTATATATTTTTTGTTTTAAGAGGAACCGTATACCCTTTTTGATTTGGTTACAGAATGCGCTTGGTATTGATGAAAAAATTACGCCATTAGGCAAGTCACTTTCTAATTTACCAGTTGAAATTACAATCGGTAAAATGTTGCTTATGGGGTGTGTTTTTCCTGATGTGGAAAAGATATTAACGCTAGCAGCAACGATGAGCGTTCAGAATCCGTTTACAAACCGCGCCTATACGGACCGTAAATGTGAGGTAGATAAACGAATATTTCATTTCAAATAAATTAGAACACATTGCACACATATTTACCAACAATTCGTATACGTATGCACCTTATTTGGGGCATCGCAGCAAGAGCGGGAGCCACTGCAGTCCGATCAGGGTGACATATTCACATTGTTACGAGCTTATCACGAATGGTTGCAACTTAAATGGAATAATGAAAACACCAGAAGGTGGTGTCATAAGCTAGGCATCGAGGAGCAGCGGTAAGGAGGTATACAAAAAATAAAGCAAATAGATTTTCACTTTCGTTCTCGTTTTTACGCAGTTTTTATGAAATCACTAAATTGCGCAATCAATTCCAAAACATTCTCGAAAGTTGTAATATGACGTGCAAAAATGACGATTCCGCTCCACTAACAAGCGCCGAGCGTGCGCGGCGTCATGGTGAAGTGCGTCAACTGAAAGCTATCAAACGTAAACAGAAATACCAGGAGCCACGTAAACGAAAAATACTCAAGCGTAGCAGTTACGGCGGTGGAGATGATGATGAGTGCGATGATGCAGGTGATGATATACGTGATGTCGATTTTCGGCTACATCACGATGCTGCCAAATTGGAGGTGCTGCTGAACTCATCCAGCGCGGATAAACTGCGCGATGTCCTGTTGCTCAAGCTAATTATAGTTAGTGGTTTCTACCCACACATTGCTATTGCTGACGAATTTAACTACTGCAAAAGTGGCAGTCAACAGTTCTTTCACACTTTCCTAAAACCCTTCATATCCCTACATCCAAACGGGTATTTTGCAAAGTACTTTGATGTACTCAAGCTGAACGATAGCGACATTTTAGATAAACCAAATTATTACACACCGAAACAGCTGCTGAGTTCACGACATCAGGTGGTGTGCTATCAGTAAGCAAATAGTTTGCAAAAATCAAAGCTATTTTTTTCGTAAATTGTTTTTTTTTTCTTTCTATTGCAGAAATTTGCTGGAGACCGCGAAACCGTACTTGATGAATTGTATTCGTATGCCAGCAGCACAAGCACTGCTGTTATTTTCCTTTTCAGTGGATACGAACGCGTCAGTAACTCGTGTAGTGTGTGACTCGTGGCTGTGCTTGGAGTTTCCTGTACCGGAAACGGGCTGCGAGCTGCTGTGCCGCGCCATCAAATTGCGCCGATTGTGGGCGAAGCTGTTATCACAAAAACTGACTGGTATACTTTCTTCTTATTAATACGATTGATTTGCGCGTTGCTGTAACCTGTTTTTTATGTATTATTTTCTTATTTTATTTTATTATATTTTTTTATTTTTTTATTTATTTAATTTTATTATTATTTTTTTTTTTTTTGCAATAGACTTGGTTAACAATGTGGAAAATCAAAGTGTTAAAAAAGAAAAACGCACCAAGGATGAAGAAGCCGAACTGTGGGAATCACTCATCGATTATATGAGTGCCAATGTGAGCTATACAGTAAAACGTTTGCTACCCGCCGATTTGAAAACCCTCTACACGCACGAAAAGCTAGGCAATTTTGAAATGTTTAGCGTCAATCCATTTGCACCCAACTATGCCATCAGCCAAAACGAAGAAAAAGGTGGCATAAATGTTGCCGAAAATGTTGTTTATGGATGGTGGGTTGAAGAAATGTGTTAACTCATTCCACACTCACACTTTTGTATACTAAATTTACACTTTGTTCTTCTCAATGTAGCCTACAAGAAGTGCAGTGGACATTGGCAATGGAGGCTGAGATGCGCCAACACAATTGGATATGCAAAACTTGTGATGCGGAAATGGCATTGGATGTGATTGAGAAATTGTTGCACAAAAAAAGTGAGTTCATATTTAGTTAAGTTGCAAGCGAAAGTATTTACCGCATTACTCAATTTATTGCTTGCAGCTTGTAGCCCAGCAGTCGCAGCTACAGTCGAGAAACTCGAAAAAGATACGCCAACAGCTAGCACTTCGAAATCCATTAAAGGTAGTGCTTACATCTGCGAGACATGCCAAAAGGAGTTGCATATGAGTAAAATCGATATTCTAAAACACAGAAAATATTGCAATAGAACTGATAAGGAGTAGAGAAAAATAAAGTCGCATTATTTGTTTTTTTTCCGCTGTGTGCCCAATTTTTTGGTTTGTATCTGTAATTCTCATCATATGGTAATATACATGTACATATAAATCTATGCGCAGATAGTTGCTTTTTAACACTTAATTGTTAACTAATTATAGTAGTTAAAATAATTTATAATTTACATACACATGGAAGTATTTTACAAAATATGAGATGGGCATGGTTGCTTGGCCTAATATATATATATATAGAGCTTGAAAAGTAAGTATATTATGTATATCGAATTAAGCTTACTTTAACAATTTTCGTTTTTTCTTAACTAGAGCGACTTAACTATATGACCCGATTTAAAGTAAGTATACCAATGTAAATACTTATGTATGAATATATTTAAACTTTTCGAATTGTTAAAAAATAAAATGGAACATATGCGCATAATCGTCAAAAAATACTCAAAATTTTTATCTCATAATTGGTTATAGTTTAAAAAATACATTTTTAATTTCAATAGCAAATGTTTGTGTGCAACTTTTGTCACTTTAAAATCGAGCTACATAGTTAGTGCACCGTTGCTGTACGTATGCATCAATTAAACTAACACTAGCTGCATATTTTCATTTAAACAAAAGTATTTTAATTTCATTTGTTCCACTTCTATTCGTCTAGAGCGATCAGTGTGCATTGTCAAATCGTGCACCAATTTTAGGTACACGTGCCGAGCGTTTGCGTTTTGGCTGCTAGAAAATGTACGGTGCAATTCAATACCACTAATAGTGATCAATCAGTTACATTTCTTACCTGCTTCTTAATATCTGCACTGTTGTCCGCAGCGACAGTGGCAGGTGTTGCTGTCGTTTGCTGCTGCTGTGGCGCGGCAGCCGTATTCGATGCTTCCGGCGTTATTTGCGAGTTGCTGACGGGTGTTGCAATCGTTTGCTGTTGTTGCTGCTGTTGTAGCGTGGCAGCCATATTCGATGCGTCCGACTTTATTTGCAAATTCTTGAGCTACAACGGAAATGTCAAGAGCAAAATATTCAACGCTTGTGTGTATGTGTGCAATACTTACATTTCTTTGCAGGTACTCTACGTTCTCTTTTACCGTGCTAGTTGCTGCTACATTTCCTTTATTAGTTGGTGTTTGTGGCTGTTGATGCTGCGGCAATTGTGATGGCGATGGCTGAGCGTGCGGTTCCGTTTGCTGATGGGGATTGGGTGTGGCATGTTGTATTGAGCGCGGTTGCGGCATTAGAGGAAAGAAATCGCTGTATTTGGACATAATCAACGGCTGGCAATTTGCCATAGTGGCGCCGCCGCCGCCGCCATAGTGTAAAAGTGCCGATGAATGCACCTGTTGCTGGTGCAAAGGCAAGGGCGGCTGCAAAGGCAAATTCGATGTTGGATAATGTTGGCGACTATTTTGTGGCAGTTGTTGAGCTTGTTGCGCATCGCTGCGCCAACCAGCCGGCGGTTGAGGTAGGTGCGTCTTCGACGGTTGGCCTGATGTGTTATTATTTGGCGTTAGAAGCTGTGCAGCTGTACTGTTCAGGCCGACGCCTAGTAAACTCTTCAAGACCTGTGTCTCAGCTTGACACTCACTCATCTCGCCAACGTTAGAAGCCGCAGTATTACGAAGTAGTTTATTGCTATTTGACGGCTGTTGCATAGCCTTATCTTGCTTTCTTTCCAATGAAAGAGGTGTAGCATTGATGGCTTGGTCTTCAATGTTTCCACTGTTCTTCTCTATGATATTGTTTTTGACATTCGCTCGACCCAATTCATTTCCTGTGGTATGCTTCATCTTTGTTTCAGCAGCTGGCATCCAGAAGTCGTCGTGACCAATAGTAACAGCGCTGCTACTTTCACCAACTTGATGTTTATTTATTGTTTGTGCCGGCAACGATGCCGCAGCCGCTGCGGGCGTTTGTTTTTGCTGCAGCATGACTGCTTTTGAGTTATTGCTGCAGCTTGGCTCATTGAAATCACGCGTTTGACTTGGCTGCTGCTGTTGTCTAGCACGTATTGAATTGTTGCTGTTGTTGTCATCCGTAAATCTATCATCGTTTGCGAACAGATTGAGTGCCGCATCTTGCATTTCGTTCGGTTTATTATCTGTGACAAAAAAAAAAAAAAAAAAAACAACAGAGGATGAACAGAATGTAAAATAGTAAATGTGCAATGAAATAAAAAATAAATATGAAAAATACATTACGAAAAAAGCATAGCCACCTTGTGCGAAAATTAGCAATAGCGATGATTCCGACACTTTATAAACTCGCTCCTCTGCGATGCCGTATATATCATTGCCACCAGGCAGATGTTTATCAAAAAGCAGTTCGTAGAAAGTATCTACTGCCTTTACACACTCCAGGCGCACGGGGTTCGGATCGATTACCGGATACACGCCTATAACTGTGGCTTTCGCTCCCAATGGCACCTTAACATTAGACATACAAAATATTAGAAATTCTGCAGTTAAGACAGTAACAAAAATAAATAAATCATACCATATAAGTGGTTTTTACAACTACAACACGATCAAATAACTTCACAGGTCGTTTCGGTTTATACAAATTTGGCAGCGTTACGTTGGGCTTCAAGAGCAGATGAGGTTTCACTTGCAGCTTAACGGTCTTGACGGGTAGAGTCTTAAAAAAAAAACACATATATATACATATATAAGATACACTTGGAACAAACAACGTAATCAAGAGGTTTCGCAAAACAGTACTTTTGTCCCACTGCATGTAGTAAAATCGCGTAAGCGATTATCGCGCCAATCAAGAAGAAGAAGACGTAGTAAATATTACCGTTCAGCGCACCACGCACAACATACCTTTAGCTGTTCGATGGCGTCAAGCACACTCTGCACAGCCTCCTTTCCCATACTTTGCGAGCCGCATGAACGTCTGTCCGCTTGAACATGCTCTTGACTTTTCAGCCATGTGACGATTTCGTCCATCTTATGCTCGCCAACTTCTCCAGGAAATAAATCTTCCTCAAAACAAAATTCATTGCGATCAGATGAGCGACTTAAATATTCGAAAACCATTGGAAATTTCTCAAAATACGCTTGTATGAGCGCAATTGCTTTTGATGTGTAATACCATTGATTACTGATACGACGGCAATACTCAGTCCGTTCTTCTTGCTGAGATAAAAAAAAGAAAAAACGTATTAAAGTTCATGCGTCTTAAAATTATAAATTTAACGCACCTGCTTAGGAAATTTTAATTGTAAGCCAATATTGGTTTTAGCCACATTTTCTGGCAGCTGCGTACGTCTAGCGCCGGCTATTACCAATACCGTTCCCGTTACGCGTCCAAGGCATTTCATGTGCAAACCAATTCTGACGGATGCTTGAAAGGAGTTAATGTAGTCGCGCTCCGAATTTTGTTGAATTATTCTAGCGACGCTGAAATCTGGTTCTGGCAGAACCGTTATGTTTACTGAAATAATGTGACAATTAAATTTCGACACTATAACCAAAACTATTTACTAGGACATCTTCCTGGCTTACCTTTCAAACGACCGCATTCATATACCAGCAGCGGATTCAGTACAGTTCCTTCGCTGCCAAAATATGGACTTCCCAAGAAAAACACAGTACTATCTGTTGGAAATAAATTTTCCACTTTTTTGGGTTGCAGCGCAAGATTTTTTTGAACGGCAATTTCCGAAACGACTCCCTAAAAATGTAATAAACATTTTCAATATTTTAAATGTAGCGAATTGAAAAGCTATGCGCATAACCTGTGCAGGATAAGCGGTCACTGCTTGCCCCCAGGCATCGCTAATTATTATTTTTCCTTGATTGCCGCAAGTGTACGTGGAGCCGATGTGTGTGCGCACATGCACCAAAACTGTAAAGTCGTCAAATTCTATTCCCATGCGAGTTGTGAGACTAGATAAAATAAATTTTGGTTTATAACGCAATTTCACTTCAATTGAAATTCACTCACTGTTCTTGTGCCGTTTTCATGTGTATTTGGAACAATTTTGGGTCCATGTCTTTCATGCCGCTCGTGTCGATGAACTTTTCTTTGCTGGATATTCCAACAACCTTAGCCTTTATTAAATGTGGCCAACCAATGTAAACACTCTGATTCAAGCACTTTTCAGCAACGCTATAGACATCGTCAAATCTTTCCCGATTTTGCGGTTTAAGTATAACACTCTCATTACGACTGGGTTGATCGAAAACGCGCACACGGGCAAACTTCACATCAAACTGTGCAAAGAATATAAAATAAAAAATAAATACACAAATAGAAATGGCGAAAGCGTTAACGTACATCGTATTTCAAATGCTTCATTGTCGGAAATCCAGGAACGAAAAGCGTAAGATCTGGGCTCAGCAATTCCACACAGACTGTCTTGTCGGACGGAATAGCGATTTCTTTCGACCAAATCTTCTGCTCAGTGCAGTATACATGGTAGAGCGCTTTCATTGAGAAAATACCTGGTACACTTCCTTGTGATTCTCGAGTGTAATCGTATTGCAGCATGGGACCATGCTGATTTCGTCTTATTTCAGATGGTGTAAGGTTTTTCTCACAATCTTTCATAGCGTTTAACAATAATTTCTACAAATATAAAGTTAATTTTCATCAATATTAAAAATAATATATCTTGACTCCACCTACTTCATCTATAAAAGGTATTAGCACCACCGCTTCCCATTCATGCCTTTTACCATTTAAATCGGTTTCAAATTCTTGCGGATAGTATTCGAGTAGCTCACTCGTTGCACTAGTCATTAAGTCACGATAAGCGGATGGCAATAAGTCTCTACTCGCTGCTGGCAGAACAGCCAAAAGCTTTAAACAAACATTGGTTAGGTTTATTAAGATTTTATCTATTTGCGAATTTAGTTACCTGTTCGAATGGTAGGAATGGTTTACCCAAATTGAAATTAATTTTATAGTCCTTAAAGTTTTTCAGGTCACTAATGAATGGTGCATAATGGTGAGGATAATACCAGTCCCATGACAGAACACCTCTATAGTAGTAATCCAGAATCCACTGCAATGCTGTAATGTAGCAAATAGCCTGCTCACGCTTCGATTCACTAAAAGTAAGAATTACTATGCAATTATTAATTTCCATTAAAGTTTAACAAGCCTCACTTATTCATATCGTCCTGGTTTAATTTGTTTAGATAATAATTGCGCTTATAAGTCTCAAACTCGTCAGTTATATGCTGTTCTTCGTCTGGTAAGTCTTCATCATCATCTTCTAAAAACTGTCGGGGAGAAATAATAGAATTAGTTATTTTACGCTTAACGCTGCGCTGCTTCACATACCTGTCTACTGCTCTCTATTAAAATAGCGAGATCAGCATCTTGATTGTCGTTCGTTATTTCGGATATATCAAAGTCGAACGCCTCATCGATGCCATTTTTTGTTTGCTTAGCTTCAAAATATTTTAAATCCGCATGGTTTTCTTGAAAAATTTTAAATTCCACGTCGGCAAGTTCGGCAAAATATTTTTCCAGACGCTCTAAGTTTAGATGCCCCTTTTCATTTATATTACCTGAAATAATTGTTATGAAAATTATGATATTACTTGAAGCCTCTTTTTTTCTTGCCTCCGAGTGATGGGTAAACTTTAATGTAAGTTTCATATAGCAAAGGCAGTGCATTCGAAGAAATGTGCATACACGGCAGATGTGGTATAAAATCATTGCCAACTAGAAATCCCATAAGTACCCAATCATCTATAAGATTGGATATGTCAAATTTGTCATCTATTTGTTTCAGCTTATCGAACTCCATTTCGAGATATTCGCGCATCAATCCCAAGTGTAGGAGAAAAAAGCGCGTTTCTTCAACAGCAGCCTGTTTAGCCTTTCGTCCGAATTTGACCTCTTCCCGCAATACTACGAAATGTAATTCGTGTGTGCAGAGCCCCAAAATAATCAAGTCTGCATCCAGCCCGTAGAGGCAGTGACGTGTATTGGGATCGTAGTCTTTTTTAGATTTAAGGTAACGAATGTAGTCCATTATTTTGTGCTCTCCTTCACCAGGGGCCTGTAAATTTAGTACAATTATTAAAATATTCCATAACCTAATAATAAAACAAATTGAAATAGGTAAACAAACTTACATCTTGACCACTAAGTATAACGCGACATTTTTGCCATAATGGATCTGAACTTATTTTACTCTTTACAAAATAGCGTAGTGCTTCATGCAGGCGAGTCATAAACTCTGTTCCGGGCGTGATACAGTTACTGTCGAAGCGTTCATGTTCACGTACTTCGCCACGGCTTTTCGCTTTGGCTTCCAATATTTCAGCATCTTTAGCCGAACGAAAACGCCGGCTACGTTGCTGATTCATTTTAGCGCGAGGTGCTACACCGTCAACAGCCATGAAAAATAGTTTTTGTGGCTTAATAAGGAAAAATAACTTGTCAATATAATTGAAAATTTCCTTAAAAATATTTTCTTCCGTTATGGTGAAGTGAAAGTTGCTGTCATCTGGATGTGAACACGTGTGAATGATGCCGTTCATGTCCAGATACAGATTGTCAAATTCCGGAATCTATAAAATAAAGCAATAAAAATCAAATTCAAGTAGACTATACATTTTAGTTCCAGCACTTACACACTGCTCTCTTGCCAGCTCACTTAGACAAGGGTAACGTTCGCTGATGTAGCGAAAAAATTTTGGTACTCCCATGTTTGTGGTTTTGTTAACGGTATGTCACAGCCTTTAACCTAGGAATCAAATGTGTATAACCTTATTAAGTCTATCGGATCTCGAATGACGTTCATATAATTTATTCAAATATTTGATTAGTGCCCCATATTTTTTTGCAAGAAATTAAATCTGCAATGTCAGTAGTTTTTGTTGTTATTGCATGAAAACACTTCCACGCTTCGGAGGAAAGATCTTACCAACTACAGAAATATACAATTGCAAATATAAAAAGATTTTAATCCACTTCAATATAGAATTAAAATAATTGCGAAATATTTTGCAATGTATTCCAGTAAGCCACTAACAAAACAATTGTACTCAGAGCACCGATTAATGCAAGGAAAAGCAAATAAAAACGAAAAATTTGGCAGTTCAATCAAAAGTCCCGTTCGATTTAAATGGCAGGTTCAGTCTAGCATTTTCTCATTAGGGTGAGGATCAAGGCGAATTCATAGAAGGTAACTTCGCTTTTGCATTTAATTTGTGTTATTTTCTTGCGATTTGTTGGTTTGATTGTCAAGGTAATTGGCTTCTTTATTGACGCTTTATTTGTTCGTTCACATTTTCATTGAATTTTTGACAGTCAAACTATCAAAACACACGTCACCTTTTATGAATTTGCCTTGCAGATGATATTTCTAATAATTTAATGACCGTATTAAAAACATACCGTATTCGTGTACCGTATGTTTGAAAGAGATACGGGTAGAAAAAATTTCGTGGGACGAAATTCGTACCCAAAATTTTTTCCTTTGTGTACATATCGCACCCTAAATACACAAGGGTCACAACTCAAAATTTTCCACACTCGAGCTTGACTTGTTTACAGTAGCACAGAAAACAAACTATGTGACATATCATGCTGAAATTTGCCATGTAAGCTTATAACAGTCCTACCAAAAAACAAAAAATGTATTCTTGCCATATGTCATCCGCGGACCGTTTTATTGATAACGTCTCGTTCATATTTGAGCAGAGGGTCATTTTGAGTTGTGACCCTTTTGTATTTAGGGTGCGATATGTGCTATTGAAGGTCAAGCACAAAAAAAAAAAAAAAAAAAAAAAAAAAAAAACTAAATTAAGTAAGAATTGTCATATGTACTTACAAAGCTTTTTCACACTCAAAACACAAATTAACAAATCAATTAAAATATGATTGAAATATCAATTGAATTAATAAAACTTGTTAAATATCATATATGTATTTCAGTGTTTTAAGTTTAAATTAAAATTAATTATTTCGCTTATATGTATGTATGTGTTGTTTGCTGTTGCAATTCGATGAAGAATCTCCTCACTGCTGGAGTGGATTTTAATAAACCTCCTTCGATTAGTTGATTAAATTATTTATTTGCATATATAGGCTATGAAATAATAATTTCTTGCAGACTAATTAACAATTATCGCATTCCGATTATCAGCAAAAAATTGTTTCAGGTAAAGAAAAATCAAGATCGACAGATTTTGAGATTTTGTTATATTCGCAAATAGCCTTTCAAAATGTTCTCTTCTCACATGTATCTTACTGGAAATCTAATAGTACAGCTTAAGGCGAGTGTACACTATCAGGCTCTTCTAACCCTCGTGCTTCTAGCATTACAATTGAGACAGCTAAAGTAAATCAATCATCTGAAACAACAAATCATTAATTATAGGCATAAACTAACTAAGTTCAGCAAATGATGGCATAATGAAAATAGTCTGTCCATTACGATGTGGGATTCCACATTGCACATGAACATTTTATATAGCGTAACATTTTAAATAATAGAGACATTGGAAACAAATACAATGTTGTCGCTATTGTTGGAGACTGTATTTAACATTACATCATATACGAAATAAAAAAATTGATTTCCAAACTGAAAAAATCTAAAGCAGTAAAAAGAGCGCATGGCGAATTCATAGAAGGTGACTTTACTAGAGTAACGACGATATTTACATACATTTTGTGTTTGCTATTTGGTGTTTTGAATGCTAAAATTAATCAGAATGTAAGCAAACCTACAAAGGAACAGCAAAAAATACTGATCCATTTGACATTCACATCTTCCAATCATAAGAAAAAAGAATCAGCTGCTGCACTACTATCATCCAAAAATGCTATCAAGGTGATTCGCCTTGATTTGATGTGAACAAATTCAAACAGAGTTGCAATAGAATTCATTTTGTACAATGTATTTCAGGTTTAATAACTCCAACTCAAGTAAATACCATTTACAAAAGTACGCATTTCGTTAATGTTGCAAATAATACGTAATGCAATTATACTAGAATATTGCACCGAAACGCGGATAACCTTATTAAACCAATTTCAATATAAATTAAACCTTTTCCAAATTAAACGAAATCTATTTATGCTAAGCGAAACATTTTTCAAATTGAATTAAACTATGTATTACCAAATTCAACATTATTCAAATTAAGTAAACCATTGGACAATTAATTGTAGAAAATTACAACTGGCCCAGAATTGCAAAATTTATTTTCAATTATTGATAATACCAGAATCCACTCACTCATTGTTTCGGTGAAAAAAAATATGATTTCGAATTTGTGTATTTCTTAAAATTTACTTATAATTGCATCACTTTTCAGAAGCAATTTTTTCAAAATCACATGGCCTAGTCTAACACAGTTAAGCTGAAAATGTTCTTCACAATTAAAAGTTTACCTAGGCCATTTATCAGCTTGTTAAATACATCGAAATGGTGTTAAATATCCGGAGTTAATATTGTGTTCAAATACCATATTAGTACGAAACTAATTTTATATTTATAATAAATAATATAACATCATATTTATTAAGACGCCAAAAGTGTGGAAAAAGTATACATTGCATAACTTTATTAAGTTTTCATTTATTTCTAATAAATTTATTATTCACGTTTAAACTTCGTAAACATTTATGGCTCCAACGCTCACACAACTAAAAAAAGTGCCATAATATTAAAATATCTTACTGTTTGCTTAAAATTCCAACACTGTTCCCAGGCATATGCACGAAGTATACCGTCAACTCGCCATCCACTCGTGTGGACTTCAAATTCGGAATGTCAAATAGTATTGCTTCTTTTTTCGCTGTCTGCATATTTTTCCAGTAATTAATTAGTAAAAAAGTCTTTGTAAACAATAGTAAAGCAGTTTTTGCTAATATTAGCAATTAAGTACAATTTCTAAAATTGATTTTACATTATTTGTGATGTGTAGAAATTGAAAAGTTCGAGCTTTTTAAACAAAAAACATGCTCCGACGCGAGCAACGCCTTCGGTGAACAGCAGCGGAGGAGCAGCGCCTAAGCCCCACAGTTAACCCAACCCAAAAGAAAAAATTCTTGAAACTTCGTTGGGGTATAAACGCCATAGATTTATGTAAAGTAAATTACAAAAACAGTAAAAGTGCAAGAAAAAATTATTTCTTAAGAATATAGTTATACAGCAGAAAGCAATTAAAGAAATTAAGCACTTATCGAATTTAAGTAACACACACAAACACACAACAAAATGGATGCAGATAAGAATAGTCATGAAACAAAAGTCATCTATCACATTGATGACGAGACTACCCCTTATTTGGTGAAAATTCCCATACCCTCAGCGCAAGTGACATTAAAGGACTTCAAAATGGTGCTCAATAAACAAAACAACAACTACAAATATTTCTTCAAATCAATGGATGCGGATTTTGGTGTTGTAAAAGAAGAGATTGCCGATGACTCCACCATACTACCATGTTTTAATGGACGTGTAGTTTCTTGGCTGGTTTCAGCTGATGGTACAAATCAATCTGATAACTGCTCCGAGTTACCGGCCAGTGAGTGCGAGGTACGTCCAAATATGCGTGGTGCTCAACAGCAGAAAATCGGCAGCGGCGGAGTTGCTGGGATGATGGGAGTAGGCATGTCCGCTATGGGTGTTGGAGGTGGTGGAGGCGGTGTTGTCGGCGTGGGTATAGCGAATACGGGTGTAATAACAAATCCGATGATGCAGCATCCTCTTACATATCAGTCTGCTTCGGTGCTGTCAAGTGACTTGGATTCAACCAGCTTGTTTGGCACCGAATCTGAAATTACACTTGATCGCGACATGACAGACTATAGCAGCGTCCAAAGGTTGCAGGTGCGTAAGAAACCACAGCGGCGTAAAAAACGAGCTCCAAGCATGTCACGCACATCTAGTTATTCATCGATAACCGATTCGACAATGTCATTGAATATCATTACTGTATCCATTAATATGGAGGCGGTTAACTTCCTTGGCATTTCAATTGTGGGTCAATCGAACCGTGGCGGTGATGGCGGAATTTATGTAGGCAGCATAATGAAGGGTGGCGCTGTAGCGTTGGATGGACGCATTGAACCTGGCGATATGATACTTCAAGTCAATGAAGTGAACTTTGAAAACATGACCAATGATGAGGCTGTGCGCGTTCTGCGTGAGGTTGTGCAGAAGCCTGGACCCATTAAATTGGTGGTCGCCAAATGCTGGGATCCGAATCCAAAAGGTTACTTTACCATACCGCGGACTGAGCCGGTTCGTCCCATCGATCCTGGCGCTTGGGTTGCACACACTCAAGCACTGACTGCACATGATAGTATTATACCCGATATACCAGAGCCGATTAAGGAACGACTGGATCAAAATAATTTAGAGGAAATTGTGAAGGCAATGACAAAACCTGATAGTGGTTTAGAAATACGAGATCGAATGTGGCTCAAAATAACCATACCGAATGCATTTATTGGCGCCGATGCTGTAAATTGGGTGCTGGAGAACGTAGAGGATGTGCAAGATCGTCGTGAGGCACGTCGCATTGTATCGGCAATGCTGCGCAATAACTACATTAAACATACCGTTAACAAGCTAACATTCTCTGAACAGTGCTATTACGTGGTTAATGACGATCGTAATACCAATTGTCGTTCCAACATTAGTCATGCTGATACGGAAAGCATTACCAGCGACATTGGACCACTGCCGAATCCACCTATTTATATGCCATACTCAGCCACCTATAATCCCAGTCACGGTTATCAGCCCATACAATATGGATTAACAGAGCGACACATCTCATCCGGTTCGAGTAGCTCAGATGTGTTGACGAGCAAGGATATATCAGCATCGCAAAGCGACATAACATCGGTTATACACCAGACCAACCAAATGACCATAGCACATGGCTCAAATAAATCTTCCGGTTCGTCAAATCGCGGCACCAACGAACAAGATGCGTCGGTTTTTAATTACGTATTGTAGAAATTGCAATGAAATTGTGTTTATTCTTTTTATATACAAGTACATACACACATAATTATACATAAATACATTACATGCATACATACATAATTTTGGATAAAATTTGGAGAATTTAGTAACCACAATAATAATAAAAATAAATAAATACAACATAACGATAACCTTAAAAATACAAATAAAAGAATTTGTGATTTATCATTTATTAGATATTTTAGAAAATAAACACTTGGAAGAAATATCGAATTGCATGTAGGATGTATATACAGATAGGTATATTTATAAATACGCAGACATCAATTTAATGTGGGCTGACCTTATTAGTGGCAAAACATATTGTTGCAAATCATAAATAGAGGGTGTTAACTAAAAGGCTTACTCATTTATAAGATGATTACGAAACCAAGGAAAGGCGCTTTTAGTATAATTAACAACCGCTGGTTGTTACTACTAATCTACTGCATTTTTCACCAGATACAAGAAGCTGAAGCTTAAATAATGTGTAGAAGCTGAAATAATGGTTTCCTCCATTTCTTTCTCAATTTCTTTCTTAATCAATTTTTATATATACATTTACTGGTATTCTTTAAATGTTCGTGCAAAGCTATTAATTATGACAATAAGAGAAATAATAGGAACATGAACTAGCTTTAAGCAGGGACTGAACTGTTATTAGTTTTATCACAATAACAGTTATGACATGAGAAATATTTTTTATTTCGCCGTTGAGAGGGGAAAGCTGCTGAAGTGTCAGTCCTTGGCCGCATATAAATCCGGGTCGCTCCAGTTACGTAGAAGCGAAGTAAATATTAAATAATATTTCCGTTACAAATAAGTGTTATTGCCCAACGTTTATTTTTTTTACGTTGCCTGATAACTAATAAGTAGGAGTTTTCCTTACTAACAATTAATAATATGAAATGTATTCTTTACATAACGGCTTGTCACAGTAACACAGATATTTATCAATTATATATCACTTATTGCTTTACATTACTCTCTTACCCGGCCTAAGCTAATCTTATCTCTGACTAGAACCTCTGAGTAACATCATAGAGTTACAGTCTCAGTACTAGCACCTCATTGTTCTCAATCTTCCACTCGGTTGTGTTTGTAGCAGCATAAACATTCCCCACCCTTACATACGGGGAATGCTGCTGGAGTGACAGTCCTTGGCCGGATATAAGTCCGGGTCGTTTCGGTAACGTAGAACCGACTGTCGTGGAAACGTTCCACTGGATCGAACAGTTTATTTCATTATCATATAATCATCATATAATTTATTTCAATTTCTCGATCGAAAGGTGCTAAAAATGCCTTCAAGTATTACATATAGATTACATATACATACATATACACATAGATTGGCAACGAAAAAAAAATCCTTCTGAGTTTTAGTTATGAGGCAGAGATAAAAATAAACTTTGGGAAATAATTCTTAATGACCAAGGAAAAGTGTTTCTAATCTAATAACTTCGTAATTCAGGCAACCTTTACAATTTATAACTTCGAGATAACTTTTATTTTTGGTCCTTGGTTGTAAGATTTATTAACTCGTTGATGTAACAACATAATATTTTGAGGAATGTTGCTGAAGGGACTATCATTGGCGGACTTAAATTCGAGTTGTTTCGGTAACGTAGCACCGACTCTCCGCGGAGCTACATTTCGGATCTTGTTGATTTTCCTGCATGAATATAATATGCATGTCTGCTTATATATATTTATTTGCACGTCGTTCCTAGGTGGTACATAGGTGGGTCTCCTCGAGATGATAGTTCAAATTTCGACTGCACGATTGGCTTTCTTTTGCTTCTGGAAATAGGCTTATCTTTAAATAACTTAGTAACAATTGTAGACGAGTTCACTTTAAGACTTTTCATCTTTTATTTTCTACGAAGTAAAAAAAGAAGATTTTTTCGCTACAAGGCCACCATTTTTTTAACTGCGGTCTCGAAATAGCTTCACTGCGACCTCTAATTTTAGGCTTTGATCCCTGGTATTTTGCAGCAACTCTCCTTCGTGAACGGCTAATCTTCCTTTTCAATAAATTTATATATGAATTTTTCCGTAGCGTAAGGGAGGTTTGCTGGCACCAAACTATGGAGCTACGCTATACGAAATCCTTACTGGGAGGGCACAACTAAAAGAGGTTTAAAAAGCTCATAACCCTACTTAAGGATAAACTGAGAATACTCACAAGCCACTGCAGACTGCGTAGTCATCTGCACATGATCGGGATATGGTCACCTGATTCTTGTCGTTTCTGTGTGGATTCCCGGGATACTCCAATTCCCCTTCTCCTTGAATGTAGCGCTATACTGCGGAGAAGGTTGAGACATCTCGGCCAACTGCTGCCGGAAGAAAGGCACATACGCTCAATCCAACCCAGCGCTATCTCGAGTTTGATAAGGGAACTGGGTATGGATGAGGTACTGTGATGAGTAGAAGGCACAAAAGGTCATGAGATCGAGGTGCAAACCTCATAAAGAATCTAATATTATCTCCAAAATCTACTTGAAATTATTTTTTTTTACTTTACTTGAAATTATTCAAAGTTGATTTTGAAACTGCACACTTCAACTGCCATTTTTGTGCACACTGAAATAGCGGCACGTTAGGAACAAGTTATACGAGAGGTTCCCTAACTATGTATGATGGTACGCGCTGTATAGGTTCCCTTTTTCAAGTTCAATTTGACCTTTGTTCTATTTAGATAGCGATAAATCAAATGCCAAAGAAACTGAAATCTGATTAAACTCATTCAATGTTCTGTTGTTATTGTTTTAGTTGTAGCGGCATAGGCATTTCCCATACATATACGAAGAATGCTGCTGAAGTGACAGACCTTGGTCGAATATAAATCCGGGTCGTGCCGGTAACGTAGACTCGACTGTCGTCGGAACGCTGATGCTTTCGAGCCATAAACAGTTCTAACTCGCTCTAGGAAGAAAGATGTATGAAGGAATCGAATCAGTGAAGTTTAATGATCTGAGTGCAAAACGAAGAAAGAAAGAAGTCTACTGATGTGGCACTGATTATAAGGCCGGCATTTTTTTTTTGTCGGGGCAACTAGCAACTACAGCACTCAGACACAATTAAGTCCATTGTACTGCACTCGGATTTTAATTTTAATTTTCTTTAAATCTACCCGACCTCCGAAGAAATCTGAGTAGATTTTGTGGTGCCAAGGAGCCAAGTGCCATCAGTGCCAAAGACCTCAAAGGAAGTGGCCCGCCGTCTCGTCTCCTCTTCACAAGCTGGGCAGAGTACACTGTCTGAGATGCCTACCATTTCCATGTGCTTCGCCCACAGAAAGTGGCCCGTCATCAGTCCAACCAGCCGTCTGCCGCCCCTTCTGCTTAATGGCATGCACACTTAAACTTAGATTGTATGAGGGTAAGACTCCGTCAGAAAATATGAGATTTGCAAGTGGTCTTTCGATTTCTTTGAAACTTTGGGAAATATTAGTTCTAGGTAAGATACATTCGAGCCTAAAACGATTTTGAAAAATTTTCAAAATTGAGTCATCTACGCCATGTTGAAAATCGGGACCGTGTTTTTTTTCAAAATCAATATTTCTTGAACCGTTGGATGGATTTCAATGCAATTTACAGACAATATAGAAACAAATAAGTAGTTTAAATTAGTATTATGTTAAAAAAAAAAATTCGAAATTTTGACCAAAAAAAAGTCAAAAAAATTTTTTCAATCAATTTTTAGTTGATTTGGCCAGTTTTTTAGATTTTCTGTTATACACGTAACGATTCCTTATGATTTAACCTTTATTTTGAAAAAAAAAAATTTTATGGTGTCTATAATAGTTCTCGAGATATTGCGATTTTAGTGGAAGCGCGCACGCACGGTTCGCGTACGCACGCACGGTTCGCGCTGCGTTATGTGTTCCTGTATGAAGTGACTGGAGCAGACTGCTGCAGGTCTGTGCGCGTTTTTCTTCTCCCGCGCTCCCGCGTAACCGCGAACTTCACGGTGCGCGCTTCCACTAAAATCGCAATATCTCGAGAACTATTATAGACACCATAAAATTTTTTTTTTCAAAATAAAGGTTAAATCATAAGGAATCGTTACGTGTATAACAGAAAATCTAAAAAACTGGCCAAATCAACTAAAAATTGATTAAAAAAATTTTTTTGACTTTTTTTTGGTCAAAATTTCGAATTTTTTTTTTTAACATAATACTAATTTAAACTACTTATTTGTTTCTATATTGTCTGTAAATTGCATTGAAATCCATCCAACGGTTCAAGAAATATTGATTTTGAAAAAAAACACGGTCCCGATTTTCAACATGGCGTAGATGACTCAATTTTGAAAATTTTTCAAAATCGTTTTAGGCTCGAATGTATCTTACCTAGAACTAATATTTCCCAAAGTTTCAAAGAAATCGAAAGACCACTTGCAAATCTCATATTTTCTGACGGAGTCTTACCCATGAGTGAGGTAAATAGTGACTTTAAAGTATATGGATCCGCAAAATCGAAAGCAAAAAGCAAGTGTGGGATTTGATTTGGCGATGACGAAGTACAAATGACTAAGAAGCTGAAAAGTGGAGTCAAAGGTTAAACCTAAATCTGTAATTGCATTAACAGTAATTAGATGCGTTTCTTTACAAAATACAAAATGAGGTAGAGATTAAATGCTTGGACTTAGAAATGACGCATGAGAGCATTTATTAAAATTTAGCTGAAGTAGATTCCTATCACACCATGCGACGACGTTGTTGAGGTCTGATAATACAATACAATCCCAATACAATATGAGATTTTATAGTGGTATTGTATGGAATGGCTCAGAAATTGCTGTTACCTTTAAGCAAAACAAACGTAGATCCCAAACAGGGATGTTTATTGTCGCCAATACTATTTGTGCTTTACATAAACGATTTACATGAAAGCTAAGAAGAAGGATTAAACATAGAAGGGAAAAATATTAGACTTCTAATGTATGCGGATGATATCATCTTGTCAGCGGATCACCCAGGCAAACTGCAAGTGATGATTAATAACCTTGAAAGCTACTGCAACCTGTGGAATCTTGAAGTAAACCGCTCAAAGTCTCAAATAATGGTGTTCAGAAAAGGTGGGAAACTTAGCAAAAAATGGTATTATAGTAAGGAAGATATACAGGTTGTGTCTCGACATACTTACTTAGGAGTGGAAAGCACACGTCAGATGAGTTTTAAAAAACATGTTGAAAACAGAACTGCTGCAGCAAAGAATGGTATTAATGCTTCGTGGACTGGTCTTTAAAAAAAAAAGAAATTTCAATGCAAGCTAAATGGAAACTTTTTCTTGCAGTTTGTTGTTCAATACAATAATACGCAGCACAGTTGTGGGGTTTCAGGTGGTTTGAAGAAGTTTATATTATATATATTGCAAAAGTATTTTGTAAAGCGAATTCTGAAGCTACCTACCGGTTTTTGGAAACCGGCATGCAAGAAAATCATTTGTTCACTTTAGAACTGCTCCTTAAGTACGTAGGTATATGCACAGAATTTTGTTTATATACTCATAAAATCGGCTGCCATATTATCTGTCCAAAATTGTTATAAAGAAAGAAGTCTTCTGGATTAGAGATCTAAAGAACTTAATTAGTAAAAACCATGTCATTGGGCGAATAGATAACATAAAATCAGAAAGCTGGATAAAAGATGCAAAATTTCCTTTGAAAAACCACTACCAGGCTAGGATGAATATGTACATACAAAAAGCCTTAAGTACTAGTGGGATATATAAGGAATTAGATTGGTCAAAAGGTCTGGTTTATTTAAAAAAATATGATATAGAATCAAGCATGTGGATAATGAGGGCTAGAGGTGACGTGGCAATTTTAAATAACAACAGATTTGGTACAGAGAATAAAACTTGTTCAATATGTAATTTAGGCGAGCTTGAAAACATAGCACAAATCCTGGCGCGCTGCCCAATATTACGACAATACAGAAAAGTCTTTTTCGGAAAATTTATCTTAAATGATTCACAACTGATTGAGATTCTGAATGGGGAAAATGATCATTGGGATACATTTTTTGCGTTTCATTAAATATGCCTCTAGATATAGAGATTACTTAATAAAAGATTTTAACTGGATTTAAAAACCGTAAACCGAATAATTGTTTTGTACGAAAAATAAATCGACAGGCGGCTCAAGCCATTGTCGTTAAATTATTGTAAATATTTATTTTTTTCTTAATATATGTACATTTTACTTTTATTTGCAATAAATACTACTACTAGTGGTATTCAGGCTTGAAGAAGCATTTTGAAGAGTACCATATATAACATACTAGAACTGGCAGAAGTACATGCCTCTCATATACACGAGTAGCTAGCTAAAATTATTCTCTTTCCTCCTTTACTTTAACCCAACTCAGTTGCATCTCATTATAAAGGTAATGAATGTAACTAGAAAAATCTGCAGAGGTACCGGAAATAAATTGATAGTATGTATGTGTTAGACACAGTTAAAACAGTTAAAACTAAATTTAATATTACTTAGCAACAATCGTGAATTTGAAAATCTCTTTCCTTTAGTAAGGCAGTTCTACATTTTTTAAATATTATTTTTTATAATGCCTTCTATAAGAACGAGCTAAGGATTAGTAGCTAGCAATGTAGCAGCCTATTTATCAATCCAAAAGTTGAACTCTTATTTACCCCTCCAAGAGAGCAGATGCATGCTTCAATAACAATAACAACCAAAAGCTCAGTTTATTTGCTTATCTCTACCATAAGACTATAATTTCTCACCTATTTGAATGTTGCTCTCCTCCTTTGTCTCATTGGAGGAGCGGAATTGTTTGCTCAATTGATTAGCAGCAACAATGCACCTGTGCGCGTTGCCATATATAATATGATGCCAAAATACTATCAAATGCCTACAAGTTGGGCGCGTTTATAGGTATTTACATAGCTAACCAAAATGTCATTGTATAAAATCTCAATGTAGTGTCCGAACGAAATTTATCATTTTCCAAACAGGCAGTTGACACATTTCCGATTGATTAACTTCTGCAGCGACTAACTTGCGTGAAGATTTGATTTTATCCGTACAACTTTAAATATTATTTATCTCTGCTTTGTATACTGTTTTTTATTTATTTTTTATTTGTTCTCTATTTGTTATGCTAACTGATTAACGCCTTTTCGTATGGAACTCAACGTGCCTTCTGTAAGAGCTTATGGCATACTCACAACTGCGCTTGGCACTAATAGAGAATTGGTAGTCTGTAGTCATTTCAAGCTGAGTCTTTGAGATCTCGGGTCGTGACGGAATTTTTAATTTACGCTCAGGTTTTGTGTGCATATAGCGCAGAGAATTTTGTATTGGCATAAATTAAAAAAAAAAAAATCCGTGATTCGGCAGTGTTACTGCAACGGCTAGTGAATTTCGGTATTTTGAAATGCATTTTCACATAAACGAACTTTTCGTGTTTGCTTTCACTTATGTGCGTTTTTGTGTTGGTACAATACGACCCGGTGATGCCTTATCGGCAATGGCCGGTGAGGGTTTTACAGCCTATTTGGAGTTGCCAAAAACATTTGGAGCAATCGAAAATTGTTGGTTTCAATTTGAAGGTAAATAAATATTTTGAATACAGATCCCTTTTTTCCACTTACTTAAATATTTCAATGTGCTACTTTCAAAGGTGATGCGAAAATTAAAATTGATTTGAATTCCGTTGAATCCATCATAACGGCACGTGATGAAGAAGTGCTGCCCTTCTCCGCCAATGTATGTGGCATTCGGGTAAATAAACTATCCCCCGTTTCGGCTGCAATTTGGACGCTAGAAGCCGAAAATGCCTTTGGTGACTACGATCAAGGAGAGATCAAAATATCAATACTTTCTATGCAAAAGAAACAACTAAATACCAGCACAGCGATGGCCATTGGCGAGGGTGCCATTTCGTGCACTTTACCCACAACTGCCACAAAGCAATGCAAAATTATAGAGTATAACAGTAAAGAGGTTTGGAACTCTTGCAACATCTACACGCAAATAAGACCAAATCAGACTTTCGATTGTTACACCAACAATTTGGGATGCATTACACAGAGTCATGAGCATATAACTGTTGAGCTTAAAAATAGTACTATGTACACTACGGCCAGTGTGACGGAATCGGATAATAGTGTAGTGATGCGCTGCCAATTCAGTAGTATGGTACACGGTTGTCAGGCTGAATTGCCGGGGCGTAAAAAGGAGTTATACATTATGGAGGGATTGTACAATGGACACTACTCGGCCTATGACACATTGTGAGTTATTTTTAGTGGAACATTCTTGGACTCGTTTGCTTTTTTTTTGTTTTTTAATTTTTCGCAGCGCCTCATCTACACAAAATTTATTGTTTGTACAAATGTAGGTATTTCGCCTAATGTCTACTCGAGAGTTTTATTTCTTCGAGTCGACTAGTATTTTTTTTGCAAATTGTCGAGTTTCACATCGGACTCCCATGCTCTGCTAAACTGAGAACATCTAAAATAGAAAGGGTGCAACTTTCTCTTCTTAATTGGCGCGATAACCGCTTAAGCGATTTTGGCCGAGTTCAACAAAGCACGCCAGTCGTTTCCTTCTTTTGCTAACCAGCGTCAGTTGGACGCACCAAGTGAAACCAAGTCATTCTCCACCTGATTTTTCCAATGTAGAGAACGCCTTCCTCTTCTTCTCCTACTATCATCTTTCACAGCCAGAGCGTTTGTATCCATTCGAATGACATGACCCAGCTAACGAAGCCGCTGGATCTTTATTCTCTTTGCTATGCCTATGTCGTCGTAAAGCTCATACAGTTCATTTTGCCATCGCCTACGATACTCGTCGTCCATGAAAAGGTCCAAAAATCTTCCGCAGAATCTTTATCTCAAACTCCCCAAGGGACACCGCATCGTATGTTGGCATCGTCAAAGCTTCTGCGTCATACGATAGGACGAGCATGATGAGAGCTTTGTAAAGTGTTCGTTTTGTTGGTCGAGGGAGGACTTTACTACTCAGTTGCCTACTTAGTTCAAAGTAGCACATGTTGGCAAGAGATTTCCAGGCTGACATTGTTATCGATGTTAATGCTGGTAATAAATCAACGAAGTCTTTTACAACCTCGAAATTATAGCTGTCAACAGTGACGTGGGTGCCGATACGAGAGTTCACCGACTGTTTGTTTGATGACAGGAGATACTTCGTTTTGTCCTTGTTCACCACTAGACCCATTCGCTTTGATTTTTTATCTAGTTTAGGAAAGGCGGAACTGATGTCAATATCCTCGAAATATGTCAACAATTGTACACTTTTATAGAAAATGATGCCTGAGCGATTAAGTTCCGCGGCTCGTCCGACCATTTCCAGCATAAGATTAAAGAAGTCACACGAAAGCGAGCCACCCTGGCTAAAACCTCGACTGGTATCAAACGGCTCGGGAGGTCCAAATTCTGACGGCGCTGCTGGTTTTGAGCAACGATTTTTTGCGGAGCCGCATAAGTTTGCGAGGATACCAATCGCGGCATATAGGTAACTCCTTTTCTTTCGAATATAGCTTTAAAATCGACAAAAAGATGGTGTGAGTCGTTTATCTTCTCATTTCCAAGACTTGGCGTATTGTGAATATCTGGTCGATGATAGATTTTTTAGGTCTAAAGCCACACTGATAAGCTCCAATCAGTTGGTTGATGGTGAACTTCAGCCTTTCACACAATACGCTCGCTAGAATTTTGTAGGCGATATTTAGTAGGCTAGTCCGGCGGCTGCCGTGGCCGAATGGGTTGGTGCGTGACTACCATTCGGAATTCAGAGAGAGAACGTCGGTTCAAATCTATGTGAAAGATCGAAAATTAAGAAATGTTTTTTCTAATAGCGGTCGCCTCTCGGCAGGCAATGGCAAACCTCCGAGTGTATTTCTGCCATGGAAAAGCTCCTCATAAAAAATATCTGCCGTTCGGAGTCGGCTGGAAACTGTGGGCCCCTCCATTTGTGGAACAACATCAAGACGCACACCACAAATAGGAGGAGGAGCTCGGCCAAACATCCAAAAAGGGTGTACGCGCCAATTATATATATATATAGTCCCGCGCTAATTGGCACAGATTTCAGAACCCCCTTCTTCTGGATTAGGCAGAGCACACTTAAATTCCAATCGGCAGGAATGCTTTCATCCGACCATATTTTGCATAGAAGCTGATGCATGATGTACATTACCAGCTTCTTGCCGCCATGTTGAATAGCTCAACTCAATTGGTTCGGAATGCATTCAAATTGGATCTAGTTCAATTTTGGTATTGAGAATTTCTTCCTCGAGTTGTAGTACATAAGTTGCAACTTCCCTGTTTTAGAAGTTCCCTTGTTACACTCATGCACCAATGCTCGTGAAAGAGAGGACTTGCTCCAAATAACTGTGGGTGCTTCAATAACTCTTTGGGTTCAAATAATAGAAAAAAATCCTTACTGTTTAAAATAGATTCTCTTTCGAGCGGGGGTTTATCAGCGAAGGGTGTCTACGATAGTATATTCCATTTAAACAGGTCCTGACCAGCATTTTTGCTCTCTACAACACCAGCGGCCAACATGTCGGAAGTAGAAAATTTTCGTGTCCATTACGTTATTGGCGCAGATCACGATTGATATTTTCCAACTCTTCAAGACGAAGTTGAGCGATCTCATTGACCTTTATACATTGGAGAAAGTATTATGGTGGTCGCGAAGGCATTTGTGTATTCCAACTGCGGACATTACACTTTAAAAATACTTTTCTAACACCGGTTGCCCTCTGTGTAGATAAGGACAAACTTTCTAGTGCATTCGTGTCATAAGGCTTATTATAAAAACCATCCATTTATAGAAAGATCAAAACTTTGGGACAACATAAATTGGTGGAGTAACTACTATTATTTCCAGGTATTCGAAACAGCGTTGTGCCCTGGAAATACCGAAACCTTTAGCGGAATCAGAGGTGGGGTTATGGCGTATATATAACACAGAAAAAACACCACCAACTGGTTGTCTTTTCCACATTGGCAAGCCGAAGGAACAAATAATGGCCGACGAGTTGAGCAAGTTGCTGTTGGAGGTAAACAAAATTCGAGTTTTCGATACGGATACCAGTATAGAGCTGTTTATGTGTGAGGTGCCCTTCAGCATAGACGATTGCTATTTGCGTGATCCCAACAATACAGTATACTTTCCGGATCCTATACGATTTGAGCGCACGCGCACTTATGGCCAATGCCACTTCACTAAAATGCCAGTAATGGCAGGTAGTTGGATATGTGGTGCGCGCGGACATGACTATGCCAAGGAAGTGTTGCAGACATTTGAGGTATTTCTTGTATTATTATTTTTTTACTGAAATTTAAACGTCTCCCTTCTGCATAATTTAGGTCATAGTAAAACCAAAAGCAGGCGAAACGCTAACTGAATCGCTGAAATTGAAACGGGGCAAATCGGCCGAATTGATGTGTCAGAGCGCATTTGAAGAACCGCTTACGCATTGCGCCTTCATCGATCCTCTCGGTCGTGTACACTTGGTGGGCACTGCCAATAGCATTAAAACTGCAGGGTAACATTATATCTGTATCTGTATCTTAATTATTATTTATTTTTATGCAATTTTGTATGCTCTATTTTACTGCTACAGCCACGTTAAGTACTTCGGACGCGGCTTGCTATGGGGTGAATGTGGCGCACAGATAAGTGAAACCAATAGTGATGATTTTGGCTTGTGGAAATGCCAGTTTGTTACCTACAACGATAAACGCACATCAATATTTATACTGCGACTGCGTCAATCCGGTATGCGGCTATACAAAAGAAAACTTTAAGGTTTTTCCAATGAGTAGAATTTTTTTCTTTCATTGCAATAATTTGTTTGTACTAATTTCGTAATTTTCTAATATGTACATAGTTCTTCCTGCATCATGGTTTGGCCTAGGCGTTGGTATAACTATCATTGTTGTGCTGCTATTGGCTCTGCTGCTAGCTACAGTGTTCTACCGACGTCGTAATCGCACAGCCCAACATAATTTCACTTCAACGGATGCATTCGACATGGCTGCGAGTAATTCTGTGACAATGACATCATTGGAAACTTTGGACCAGCCAGTTGTCGAGAGATTGTAGTAGATTATCTAAGGACTTTCATAGTTACATACACTTGTGCTCACATAATTAAGACGCTTTTTCTTTTCGCAATTTATAAAAAATTGTTTGGTATTTTTTATTACAGTTCATTGTATAACAAAAACCTTTATAAATCAGAGGTCCAAACTTTGTACAAAATTCACAGAAATTTAACAAATTTCAAATTGTTATCAAAATCTTAAACTTTTTAATCAAAATTTTTAGAAAACTTCTAGTATGCAGTTTGATAGCTGATTCAATTTTACTGCAATAAAGTGTAAATCTGAAGGCTTTCCTAAGTAGCGTTGATTTTTGACAATTTTTTTGCATACGACGTTGAGCATTTTCTTCCATATAAAAGTCTTCCGAACGAAAGCAATTTTGCATGAGAAATATTGCGAATATTGTAAAAAGATAAAGCGACTTAATTATATGAGCACAGGTGTATGTAGGTATTTGTATGTGTGCATGTATGGTATGCTATACTTTTGGTTCAATTTAGTTTTAGACTGTTGTAAGTGTTCACGGTTTGTAATGTTTGTAAATTGTCCATGTGGCTGTCTGTAGTTAAATTATTGTTATTTTTTTGTAATACATTATAATATAGATAATAATACATGCTGATGTAACTGTGTTCATAGTTACCCCGAAAGTAGTTCATATTGGGTCTGTTCATGAAGCAAATAATTCTCACTTTGTGGTGTTCTTGTACTCAAAAAACGTGCAAATTAGGGGAAAGTGAGAGAGCAAAATGAAATTTCATTTTGAGGGGAAGTTGCAAGTTTTTACTGCATACATTTTTACTTGTAAGAATTTGTAAGTGACAACAACAGCTGATCGCAATGTCAAAATAAACACGAATTAAAATTTGTGAATTGCAATTGCTAATGGAATGCTCTACATCTGACATCATAAAAATATCTGCCGTTCGGAGTTGGCTTGAAACTGTAGGTCCCTCCATTTGTGGAACAACATCAAGACGCACTCCACGAATAGGAGGAGGAGCTCGGCCAAACACCCAAAAAGGTTGTACGCGCCAATTATATATATATATATATCAGAAATTGGACTACATCCTCGTCCTAATTGGCTTTAAAGATGGTATATGAAGATTTTTTTATTGTAAATTCTACTAATATACTTATTATAATTAATAATAACCTCTGTACTTTTATCTTTTCATGACAAGGTGTCAGCTCCCTAAAAAAACAGGAGTCTACCAAAAACAAGTAAATTTGGCACTTTGTCACTATCCGAAAAAAGGGTGTGGGTACACTTATAGAATCTCACCTCAATCTCATCTTAAAGTATGAAGCTTTCATTGCAGAATTGCACATGCGAGCCTGATTGTACTGTGCAATGAAATATGATAACAATGAGTTGGGTCTGAATATCTCTATAAATAAAAGTCAAATTAAGTAAAAATTCATTTTATGCAAATATATAATATATACACATATATACTTTATATACCCATACATACAGTAGTATTTCCCTGGTCACGACGTCTTTCAAACTAAAATCTTTCAACTAAAATCTAATTGAACTCTCCCGTTGCATTACAACTTCAATGTTTTATTTGACTTTAAGAGAATCCTAATGAAATAGTTCCAACAATGCCCATATGTATGTATAAATAATTGCCAAGTAATTGTTTTCATATTCCATTTATTTTTTAGTTTATTTTTATTATGTATTAAATACATTATCCAGCTCCAAAACAGCTGAAATCTGATCTATGGGCGCGTATTCACATGCAGCGTAGGTCGCGGCACAATCTCCGCCTCTTCGACCAAGATGTTCGGCGTGCGCATAGTCTCTGTCGCTGGGATGAACGAATTCATCGCGCGATCGTGAAGGTCTGCATTAAAAATATATAATGACAGAATAATGGAAGAAAATATATAATGAAAGAAAAAAAAGTTATATATATTTATAAACAATATATGAAACGAAATAAAATAAGATAAATCAATCGAAAAAAAAAATAAAATAAATCAATCAGTATAAAGAAAATTAATTGAATTAAATAATAGAAAAATAAATAAAAAAATAAAGATAAACTAGACTTAAATGGAATATATGTGAAATAAAATAAAATGAAGTAATATACAAAGAAATTAAAAAAAAATTTTAATAAAAAGAATGTATGTATTTATTATACATATATAAAAAAAAATAAAGGAAAGTAAACCAGAAAAATAAATAAAATAAAGTAAACCGATAGAAAAATAAAACAAGAAAATAAAATATAAATAAATAAATGTAAAAAAAAAACAAAAAAGCCAATTAATTCAATAATATAAAAAAAATTCATTAAAACTTTAAAAGAAGAAATTAAAATAAATGAAATACAATAAAGAAGATAAATTATAATTAAACAAAATAATAAGAAAAAATAAAATAAAAGTACAGTAGATTTAATAAAAAAATAAGAAAATGAAAATAAGTAAATAAATAAAGGTAAACTAGACTTCAAAATTATATATACGAAATAAAACAAAATGAAGCACAATAAACTAATATGCCCTAAGTAAAATGCATTAAAATAACATGACCAAAATAAATAATAATAAATAAATAAATGTAAAAAAAAAAAACAAAAGAGGGATGAATTTATTTAAATAATAAGAAAAAAAGAAAAATAAAATTAAGTTAAATAAAATAAAGATGATAAATTAAAACTAAACTTATATAGTAGAAAAAAGAAAATAAACAAAAAAAAAAAAAATATAAACTTAATTTAAATAAAATATTTATGAAATAAAATAAAATAAAATAAAATAAAATAAAATAAATAAACTAAAATAAAAGAAAATAAAATGAAATGAAATAAAATAAAATAAAGTTAAATTAAATAATATAAATAATAAATAAAATAATACACAATAAACTTTTTTTTTAAATAAAAAAAAGAAAAAAATGTAAAAATATAAGTTTGTAAATCGTCTTACGTCAAAACAATATGCATTATTTCCGACAAAATTCCACTGTCGTAGTGAAATGGCACCACTGCGTGTTCACAAATGCTGCGCAGCATACACTCCCGTCCCGATAGGCCAGCTCTTTGTAAATACATATAAACTAGATTTCAATAAAATAAATATAATAAAGTAGATAAAATCAGACGTACCTATTCATAAGCGTCTCCATGCCTTTGTAGATGATCCAACGATATGCCGACGCCGTTTTCTGTTTGCCTTGGAAATTAGTATTAAAATTGGGAGACTGCTGACCCAGTATAGCCTGCTGCTCGCTGCCATTGTACGCATGCGTAATTGTGTAATTGTAATTCTCATTATCTTCAAGACTACGCCGAGCTATAGATTGAGGCGCCAGATACTGTGGTCTCATTTCTGCCGCCTTGGTGGGCAGAAAGTACTCGGCTTTTAGTACATAACCAGAAGTAACCGATTCATAGGTTAAATCTTCAACGGGTATACCGATGCCGCTAATAAACTACATTGAAAAAAAAGTGCCATACGAGTCTATGTATATATTTTTGTGTAATTATTGATGATGGAAATTATATGTTTTATACTACGTCTTAATTGGTTAGGTATTTAAATGGTTAAAATGGCTTAAAATTCATAGTAAATGCTACTCGTAATAGCCATGGTATTCAGGGCACAAATGCTTTAGTCAAAAATACTATAAGTAGATATAAAATAAAACCTAGCTTTGAAACCCTACAAGCTCCATGAAAACCATATGCGGAAATCGCTAATGAAAATGAAATCCAGCCTAATGATAACAACAAAAATAGTGAAGTCACACTTTCCTAATCCTCTAGCTCCTAAATCAGCAGGGAAACTTTCTACAAATCTTTGGAAAAACGTCTCAATCGGCTTGAAAATCGATACAAATAATGACATGGAATGCAAATGGATTAATAAAGCATTTAAATGAACTAGAATTGGTTATACGAATAGGAAAAATAGATGTGTGTCTGATATCAGTCGATAAACAACGGATCAAATGACTTAACCTTAACGGCTGTATGCAGTCCACCAAGATACTAAATTAGACCAGTATAAGCAACTACTACAGAGGCGAATGGAGAGGCGACTTCAATGCAAAGCACGTTCATTGGGGATCGAGGCTTACATCAGCCAAAGGTCGAGAGCTTTACAAAGCTGCGAGGGAAACTTACTGTGAATTTATCTCAACAGGCAAACCAATTCAAAGAGCAAATAAAGTTGGACTTCGTGATACGGATGAGATCTTTTTACTTATAACCGAATAAAGCAAATTAAGGAAAAAATTGCGACAAACCCGGCAATCAGCTCTAAACACTTCACTCGATAAAATGACTCAATACACTCGTATATGCGAAGAAATTTGGCAGCTAAAAACTTCATCTTTCAATCGCAACACCAAGAGACTAACAGCGGAAAAAAGCACCCACTACTCTCTGTGGAAATCTACAAAATACTAGATTAAATGTACCGAACTCTTCTATTAAAAACCCAATGGATTGTGGGCCAAAAGCGACACTGAAAAGCATTTGGAAAAACCCTGGAGGAAATCATGTACCACTGCTCATTAGCACACATCAAGTCGAAAGTCAGTTATCAAGTTCTCTTTGCCTTCATTGTCAGAGATTAAGCATGAAATAAGTCTCCTCAAATCCAAAAAGCCACCTGGCCTCGATCTTATCATCGCAGAAACCTTAAAATACCTTAAAAACCCGAAAAAATACTTAAACGAAAAAATTCAACGATTTCAACACAAATTTATAAAAAGCGGAGGTTTGTGAGAAAAAGAGAATTACATCGTGACCTTAGCTCAAACAAAAAGACTCGAAAAACACACCCATTCTGAGTCTCGGTGACTTGCCAATCCAGATGGGCAATGCTTGAAACTTAAACGGAAAAGCCTCATGATCTTGTTCCATAAATTTGCAGATGTCAGTTGTCTTGCAGTGTATTTATGTATTTCCTGTTAAGCGCATTCTAATTAATACAAAAATAAAGGGTTTTCCAATAACAGGTGTTATGAATGAATGGATTGCGCTATCGAGAGATGATTCACGATTTTTATGGCCGAAATTGGATGGTATTGATCTGGACAACGTTTATTTGCAACAAGACGGCGATACGTGCGACACAAGGAACGAAACCAATGATCTTTTACGGGAAAAGTTACCGGACCGTGTTATCTCTCAAAGAGGTGATCACAATTGGCCACAGAGATCTTCTGATTTAACACCTTGTGACTTTTTTCTTGGGGCCACGTGAAAGAGAAGTTCTACGACAACAACCCAGGGTCGATTCAATACCTCAAAGATGGAACTCGTGAGGCTATCGAGGACATAGGGCAGCCACTTTGCAATTCGGTTAAGGAAAATTTCATGAAAAGGAAAATTTTATGTCCTGTAAGCGTGGTCGTGGTGGTCATTTGCCTGATGTAATTTTAGTCTATTAACGGCACACCTTTCTGTTTATAATGAAATAAACAACCGATCATTTAGGTATATTAAAAAATAGCATTTTTCTTTGAAAACCAAAACAATACCTCTCATTGGAAAACCCTTTATTACATGATTGTTGTAACCAAGTGCATTTGAATGATAAGTGCTTAAGAATTTATAATATTTCAATAAAAAAAATGTATGCAGGGTTAATTAAGTATCTGTCTAGGCCATACCCTAAAATCTTATCAAGTTTTAGCCGCCCTAGTGTTAATAGCGCCTACCGTTGCGACTGTTGCAAATAACCGTTACCAATAACTGCCACGTTAAGGCCGTTAACCGAGGCATTTGCTCGCCGAACAGCTAAAACGTTAACTGTGTTAAGGGGTTACATGGGTTTCGTTGGTTCAAAAAATCGATTTATTGTTTATTGGCTTATTAATTTCTACAACATCTCAGGAATATTATCCTAAATTTTCAAGTCGATCCGAATAATAAATTCGGAGATACAGCCTTTGGAACGTGTGCGCTCCAAACCATTTTATTGTTACTTAAAACTTTAAACGCGTTTTTCTCGGAACTGTGTTTTCAAAGTCGGTTGTCAAATCTTCTCGAAAACTACTCAATCGATCTCGATGAAATTTTACACAGGTGTTCGAAATACAATTTACTCGTGCTTGAACGAAGGATTTTGTTTTTTTTTCAATTACAACTATTTAAAAAAAAAACAAAATGTCAAGCAAATTTGACCGAAATTTTCATTTTTTTGGAAAAATGTCTGCCGAAATTCCAATTTTTACTTTTTTTCTTTCCTTTTTTCAAGCACGAGTTTATGGTCTTAACTAAAGCACTTATTTTTGTTTTTTCACTTTTGATGAGTCTGTCAGGAGTTATGCTGACAACGCGGACGCACCTTTTTTTCGAGGGGTCACCGGAAATGACGTCACAATGGAGGAGTTTTAATTTTTGTTTTTTTTGAAAATTTCAGAAATTATTCTTTAAATATATATCTATAAGACAGAAAAAAGATTGAATTAAATAAATAATTTCTTACATAGAAAAAAAAATATTGAAAATAGGCCTTTTTTTAGCCGACGAAACCCATGTAACCCCTTGAATGCTGTTCGGCGAGGTTACTTTCCTGATAGCATTTAAGTCTAAACTCACTCCACAATCAGAGATCAGATGACAAGGATCAGGTTCAGCCATCAAAGGTAAATATTTAACAACACATATTGTCATCGAAAGTGAGTTCGAATTGCTTCGAACCAGTTTTTGTATTTAAATCAACTTTGAAAAATTAGTTAAACAAACATTTTGTTAGTCTACTTTTCTTGCTGTTATTTCTGTTTTACTTCAGTTTGAATTTATAAAGTTATTTAATTTTTAACAACCAGTTGGTTTGACCGTTATATCTAATTCTGTTAATCATCTCATTTCGCGTGCTTATCGAGTACTTTCATTACTTTGCACAATGCCCGCTCGTTACATATTTTAGTTCTTTTCACTCTCACAAACAGAACGTCCGTTAATCAAACACTGTTAGTTAAAGATTTTTGTTGTTACTTTTGGTTTGCTAAAAGCCCATTTCCTTGTATGAGTATTGCTTATATAGTTTCTCAGTTCCTTACTTGTAGACGAGTTGGCGCTGTTGGCGGATATATCAAAGTCCTCGGCTGTCTAAGTTTCCTTACTGTATAGTATTTCGTTGCAAGCACAAATTCTAAGCACGGCACAAATAGCCAAAGTGCCATTAAAACGTTGTTAAAAGACGTCATTATGCGGAGAGTACACAAAATAAAATGCCGTTAAATGTCTGCGATTTGTTTCGATGAAATCTCGCCGTTAACTGATCCAAAACTGTCAGTACAAACGAGATGTGCATGAAGGTGACAGATCGCACATACCTGTGAAAAAAAGTTATTATATACATACAGTTGCGAGCGCTTTAATAGCAGTGCATACTTAGTATTTCGGCGATGATGGTTAGGTTAGGTTATCGTGGCTGCCGCTATTCACTGAGCGCAGAGAAATAAAGGAAAATAAATGCAGTTCAAGTGCGAGAGTTGATATTTTTTGTTTAAGGGGTCCCGGTGGTCTAGAGCTCGAAATTTTAGGGTATTTTCAGGAATTTTTTTTACAATAAAAAAATTAAAATTAATATTTAAATTTTTTAGGCTTTTAATTTAACTGCTCTTACATACAAAAACAATTTTTTTTTCCAATTTTAGTAATTTAAAAAACGGCGCTGAAGTTAACTCTTGGACCTGGACGGTGTTGTCCATTTTGGCTCTTCCATTTATCTGAAACACAAAAACCAAAAAAATTATTAATTAGTATGACTATGTCCCGCTACTAGAATAAAAAAAAACATTGACAAAACCGCGGTTTTGAATTTGATACTCTAAAAATCGGTTTTTTTAGCTTTTTAGTCAAAAAAATACGAATTAATTGAAATAATAATATGATTCTAGTACGTACGAGCGATAGCAATTGATGTTGTGAACAACATATTACAATTTCAGACGATTCAGTTGAATAGGTTTTTTTTTTTTGACAACACCAGACCGAAAAAAGTCGTTTCGCGATAAATGAGTTTAAAGTTTGAGGTACAGAAGCGCGCGGACCGCTCTCTACCTAGTTAATGGGCTGTAGAAGCTATAATATTAGGAGTTTCCGCATGAAGATTTCACAGTATACAACAAACAATTCCAAAAAATTAGCTCTATTATATTAATGTTCAATGGGTTATAGAACTGCTTTCCCAGAAAAGGTAAAGTTTGAAAACATGAAAGTTTTGATGAAATTTTGAAAAATTTTGTACAAACTGTAAATCATTTTTTTTGTAGTATGAACTATATTTTTATAAACAAAAAAGTGGTGGTGTGTTTATAAGTTTGCAACAGAGAGCATATGAGAATAAGCCGCAGGGGATGTAAATATAGGGGTTAGGCAAGTTTATACTACAGATAACTGCTATTATTTTGCTCGATACTCTCATACGCATATTTATACGTGCATTGGTAAGTAACTGTAGTACATAAAAAAAAACTATTCTTAAGTAGCTAAGTGAAAGGTGCTAGGTGCTTGAAAAGCGCGAGTATACGTAGTTAATTGTAATTTTGGGTTAAACATTAAAATTTTAATTTAAGCGCTTAAGTGTAAATATGATCGTGACGATATCTTAAAAGGTTCTCATTCGTGATTGTTATTATTTGAATTACCATAGCGGGTATTTTTATCTTCTTCCGACGTCGTTTCTGGCAGATTCGGACTCTGCACAAAATTATGGGAAAAAAGTTTGCCAGAGTATAGTTTTTAATGCCCATATATACTAGGTAGTTCAATAAGTTTTGCGGTTTCATAAGAAAAACACGATTTTATGGTTTAAAGTACACTTCATTATTCAGTATAGTCCCCCTGAACATCAATACACTTGTTCCAACGAGATTCCTGTTTATGTATTCCATCCTTGAAGTGAGAATCTGAAAGAGCTGCATAATACGTTTCCGCAGCTGTTATGACCTCATCATTTGAGGGAAATCGCTTTCCACGCATACATTTTTTTTGGTCCGGAAACAGATGGACACGTCGCAAGGGGCCAAATATGGTGAATGCGGAGGATGATCCAACAATTCAAACTTTAATTCATGGATTTAAACCATTGCCAAAATGTTCTCGTGACACGTTGCAGTGCCTTGTGAAAAATATGTTTTTCGTTTGCAAACTGGGTCTTTCTTCATGATTTTTTTCCTTCAGGTTACAATTATATTCAGAATTTATTGTTTTATCAGTTTGCAAGTAGTCCACAAACAAAATTGATTTCGCATCCCAAAAAACTGTTGCTAACACCTTTTTTAAAGAATTCAGGACACGAACTCTTTTCGGAGTCGAATAACCAGGTACACACCTCTTGCTTTGATTTGGGCTCATGGTGACATACCCAAGTCTCATCCAGGGTGATAAGAAAAAAAAGTAGTAGTATAAGAAAAAAGTCCGCCAGAGCGTAGTTTTCAAGAAAATTTCGAGTTTCCAATATTTTGAAGGAAGTTGTCTAAATTAATATGAAGATAATATGAAGATTAACATTTACAGGGTTTGATTGAAAAGTAACCTTACCGCGCGGAGCGTCTGCCAAGCGATCAACCGAATCGGCTGGTGGAGGAAAATGATCGCTATACCTTCCCCTTCTACTAGAAACCGGTACCAGTTCGCTGGCAACAGCGGTGCAATCAACATCGCTCCGCGCCTGAAAGCTGTTTTAAAAGTCTGTTAGGATTTTGCAGTAAAGCTAAACAAAACGAGTACCGAAACCAGGAGGCTTACGGAGACCAATCTCTGTCCAGTGCCCAGGTAAAACAGTGACACAAGTCGTTCAAGGAAGGCCGGGAGGACGTCGAAGACGAACAGCGATTTGGAAGGCCTTCGACGACGCAAACAGACGAAGATGTGAACCGGGCTCATGAATTTTTGAACATTGACCGTCGTGCTAGTCTACGTGAGATCAGTGAAGAGTTAGATTTAACTTATTGCAATGTGCGGGAAATCGTGACCGGAAAACTTGAAATACGCAAAGTGTGTGCCAAATTGGTTCCAAAGGTTTTGACTGATGAACAAAAGCAATTGCGTGTGCAAACGAGTCGTGAAGTATTGGAAAGTGACGAGCAGGATAATACTTTAGACAATTCTATCAGAGGAGATGAAACCTGGTGCTTTGAGTACGATATTGAGGGCAAGAGAGAGAGAGTGCGGAGTGGCACACGAGGCAGTCGCCACGACCCAAGAAGGCTGTGACAGCCGAATTGAACGCAATTCCGGCGAATGAGTTTAAAAAATGTTTCCTGCAGTGGAAGGACCGCTACCAGCGGTGTATTGACGCTCAAGGGTTCTATTTTGAAGAATATTAGTTGTATAAGCCAAAAGGGTTAATAAAGCTGCTTAAAAAAAAAAATAAGGCTCATTACTTTTCAATCAAACCCTGTACTTATGCACAATGAATGCTATTTTTTTAGTACACACTTATAAAGGGGGTTAAATTTCAAGGGCTGATGTTAAATGTGAACCACACGTAAACGTCAATTTTTTTTCTGCATTTCATTGAAGATTTTTCAATTTCAGACTAATTCAATTTGAGTCATGGGAAGATACGCAATCGAGCAATGCGTTAAAGTTATTCAGGCTTATTTGAAAACGGGCGTTGAAATCAAAATGCATATCGCGCACTTCGTGATTTTTTCGGTCAATTTAATCGTCTAAATGTGCGTACATTCGGAAAAATTGTTCAAAAGTTTGAGCAAACCGGATCTGTAGGAGATGTGAAACCACTAGTGCATGCTCGTACAGCTCGTACTGCAGAAAATATTGCTGCTCTTCGCGATAGTGTGGTTGAAGAGCCGTCCACCTCAACTCATCGGCGTGCCCAACAATTGCACCTCTCAAGCTCGTCGTTGATGAACATTATGCATAAAGACTTGCATTTACACGCTTACAAGGTGCAATTGACTCCAGAACTAAAGCCTCTTGACCATTTTAAGCGTCGTCAATGGTCAGAATGGTGGCAGGAAATGGCAACAGTGAGTGACCAATTTTCGAAGAAAATCATCTTCAGTAATGAGGACCATTTTCACCTCAGTGGATTAGTCGATAAACTGAATTGCCGCATTTGGGCGAATGATAATCCAAGAGTGATTGCCGAAAGACCAATGCACCCACAAAGAGTGACTGTTTGGTGCGGTTTATGGGCCGGCGGCATTATTGGGCCGTATTTTTTCCAAAATGAGGCCGGTCAGGCAGTTACTGTGAATAGTGTTCGCTATCGTGAGATGATAACGAACTTTTTATGGCCCGAACTGGAAGATATGGTTGTGGACGATATGTGGTTTCAACAGGACGGTGCCACTTGTCACACAGTTAACGCAACAATGGCTCTTTTGCGCAAAAAATTTGATGAACGAATAATTTCACGTCGCGGCGATGTCAATTGGCCGCCAAGATAATGTGATTTGACACCGTTGGACTTCTTTCTTTGGGGTTATTTAAAAGAAAAGGTGTACGTCGATAAGCCAGCAACAATTCAAGAGCTAAAGGATGCGATAATTTGGCACATTAACGGCATAGAACCTCAATTATGCCACAGCGTCATCGAAAATTTGGACCATCGGATGGAGCTGTGCCACCGAGGCCGTGGCGGCCATTTGGCCGATATTTTGTTGCATACGTAATTGAGCTATACCAATATTATCATAATAAAGAGAAAAAACAATAATTTCCTAAAAAATTTAATTGTATTCAAAATTAATACCGGCCCTTGAAACTTAACCACCCTTATCATATGTATGGCTGGTATGGACCGACGTTTGGTTCCACTTTATCTATTTTTGTTGCAACGTTCAATAGATTATATCGCCATTGACTTGGGATTCATGCCCAAAATGATGGTTTCTCTCAGGAGAATCATGAAGTTCATACACTGTCAGTCAAAGTACAACAGATTTTCTCGCTCAATATTTAATATACAATTTTTTATTTATTATTTGTACTTTTTCTTATCCTTATTAGATAAATCTTTTAATCTTTCATAAAATAAACATCAATCAAGTCTCATCAGAACTTTTTTTTACTTAGCTCAGTCTTCCTGGACCTCTAATACCCTTATTTTTTAATGCCATGTTTTTCTGACTATCTTGAAGTTTTATAACTCTTCTTTAGTTAGCGGAAATTTCTGCGCATGAATAAGTAAAATGTACATCATAGTACGCAAATGCTATGCGTTTGTTTGGGTACAATCTGGTATGTGATTTTTTTAATGTTTTAGCACAGATTTCCGTGCACAACAAAATCCAGCACCAGTAAATTTAAAACAGGAGTTCTTACTATTGCCTGTGACTTGCTTGCAACTTAGCAGCTTATTCCGAAAATACTACTTTATGCTGGTGACTGTAGCGATGTTATCTCCCTGTAGGAAAATCCTTAACAGTTTCACATTTAACTAATGCGAGATCAAATTAATAAAAGCCAAAAATTAAAATAATAAAAGATCAAAAATTAAAAGTAGTCAGATTTTCGGTAGGTAGTAGGAAAAGGAGGGCATAGGACGTTTACATTAAAAAGTACAAATAATTGTTAACTACAGCTTTACGACGTCTCCGAGCGTGCGATGATTTTTCTAAAGTTTGCCATATATTCTGTAGAGGGGCGTGCGATATTAGAAATAAGTTTTTCTATCACTTGATGTTTCATGGCCACAGTGGTTTTCGAATTCTCGTTCCATTAAATGTTGGCTACAGATAAATTGGACCCGTTGCGACGACCGGTTTCGATAAAGCTTTTCTTTCAATTTGTGATGCAGAACTCATAATTTTAATGTCCCATGCACGAAAACGATGCAAGCACACTCGGACACGCAAATATACCATTTTCTCGTCTCACCGTTTAAATGAATGCCATTGAAGTTTCTTTTGCCTTGATTTTGATTCAGGTCCGCTTGCGGAAAGCTAGATTTACGCTAAAGCTCCAGTAAACGCTTGAGGGGAAATCGCTATAACAGAGAATGAATGGAATGATACGTCATTTCTAGGGAAGATGAGTTGAAGAAAGAACTTCCGTTCAATCTTCGTGCCTACAACTTCTTCACAGACGGATCGAATGCGAGTAGTCTATTCGGAGCTTGATTTGCAACAGTCACCAACAGTAATTACAGCAGTTGGCAGCTGAAGTAAATATTCTATTCGTAGTCGAGATTCGTCTATCTAGAAAACAAAACCAGAAAACACGAAGAACGCACACCGAATCAAAACCTATGCCCAGTCATCTTCGTTCAACTTGCCACACATCTACACCTTGTTCGGCTAATTCAGAACTAGAGCGAGATTCGGAATTATTACCTTGTGGGATCTATTAATATTCCGCAGAATTGCCAAGATCAGCGTTTGCACAAAACCACCGAATATCACTAAAGTTTTTAGCATAACTGGCTCGCAGAACTGCTACTGGGAAATATAATGGATGGTGCACATAGCGCATAGAGTAGTAGCTGAAAGTAGCCTCGAAACTGTGCACCTAAACGGGTACAATCTTGGCAGAAGGTGCTTCATTCAAACCTAGGGCGAGTTTTTATTAACATTAAGCATATTTTTAAGTTCCTAAACAGTAGATATAGCGGTATGGAGCAAAGAACACTTGAAATAAGCTACACATTTTTTTTGTGTTCCGAAGAAACTAGGCTAAATAAATTAAATGTAATGTAATAAATTATATTGTCATATTTGGTGACTGGAAATAACCCGTGAGTTTTAAAAAACTCTCTCAGCCATTGAGAGCGATAGTTTGATTCCATTTTCGGAGATTATGATGCTACGATATTTTTCGAAAATGTTGTTGGAAAAATAGGTCGGCTTTTTAGGGTAGAACTTGGATGATCTTTGGCTTCAGCAGTCGCAATCTAGACCCTTAAGATGATTTGCGGCTGAGCCATTTGTGAGATAATTTCAAAAGCTGTCAACAAGGACTTTTTAAATTGGATTGATAGAATGGGCCTGCTAAGAGTGCCAGTTAAGGCGGCGAAAGAAGTCGAGTGGAAGTTATACGCTTTGTAATAAAACAAAAAATCATTGCGAAATATCAAATGTTGTTGTATTGATAACATTTTTTAAAAAGAAACCTGCCAGGGCTTACCTTAGAGGTTTTTGCACAATTGAGTTCGCGTGAGTTCACTTCAGCCGCTCATGCCATAAGATGTTGGTTCGACTTAGGTTGTATGTACTTTTGTAGACGATGTGAACTTTTTCCATTAATATTGGTTTTTGAAACACTTATGGATTATAAAAAATACAAATTATTCAATAAAATGTTGCTGCAAAAAATACAAACGCAAAAGGAAACTGAAACATTTTCAGCAACTACTGTGACAGTAGCAGCTATGGCTTCAAAATCACTACAAATACACTCGGCCAACACCAGGGATCGTGGGATAGGTATAAGAAACTTGATATTTAAAGATTTAAAAACTTGCGCTCAATAGTAATAATCAATTTCCTAGCTTTATTGATTTGCTCAAAAATTAAAATTATATATTCACTTTTTAGGGTCGATGGACGCATAAAATGTTTTACAAAAATATTCCCCATACAATTTCGTTAGGGGTCTTCTCCAACAAAACAGTGTGTGAGACCTAATTAGAAAAAGTATACACTGTCAAAAAATAAAAAAAAAATTCTCACATTTAGATGCCAAACGGCAGATGACCCAAAATCCTACAGCTCTTACTCTTTCATGAAAGAAAGGCTAGCATAACAAAAAATGAGGACTCAAGCCACAAGACGTTCGAATGCCTGGTGTGCTCAGACATTTTCGTTTGAGGGCTATAATATTTATTACTATAATTTGCATCACCGGAGTACGTAGAACTTGTCTGTGTGCTGCACCGACTGTCGTTTTGCAATTACTTTCTTTCGACTTTTACGTTAGTTCCATCGCTGCTCAAAGTGCAATCAGGTTAAAGGCGGTTGGTCTCTGGGGGCAATCTCTCAAGGGACGTGGCAGCATTTCTAGGCAGTTTACACCGCATTTCTCTGAATTTTGTACAGATCTCTCTATCCACAAACTGAAGTTTGAGCGTCGTGCAGGGCAGTAGACAGGATTGGAACGAGGTGAAAATCTACACTGAAGCTGGTACATTTATCTTCAATGACGGCTCCAATATGCAGTCGAGAGTCTGAGCAAGGATTTTCTCTAAATTAGCCAATTTATATACTTCTTTAAAACTGCCGAGTACTGCTAGTGTTTTTTAGGCAGAAGCCTTTGCGATCCTGCAGTCATGCGAAATGATTAAGGAACGTGAAAGCGAGGGAGATATTAACATTTTTTCCGATTGTCAAGCCGCGATCAAGCCACTGACGATGCCATATCGCAAATCCAAACTAGTCAACTCCTGTAAAGAGGATATCAAATCTATTGGGTGTGCAGGTAACATTTCTCTGTTCGGGGTTCCAGGACATAGGAACATAGAGGGATGAGCTTGTCAGAAAGGGGTCGATTGAATCGGTCTCAGAGAACTCCTACCCGGTGATCGGCATCCCTCTGAATGTTGTTAAAGGTGAATTTGCAAAACTTATTTCTCAGGAAAGCACAGAAGAGATGGAGCCCCATTTATTCGTATGCTATTTCGAAAACCATTTAGCTCCAGTACAATAGACTCAGGACTGAGAAAGTCAGGACTGGAAAAGAAGTCCTGGGAACTCCACGCTATTTAATTTCCAAACTCGTAACTGTGTCTACCAGTCGTTGGATGATCGGCACTCACCCAGAAAAGCTGGGTTTACCATTTAATCTCCATTGCAGAAGCTGTGGGCATGGGTTTCAAATTTTTTGATTTTTTCATTGCAAATTAAAAAAAACTAATCAATAATCGTAGTTTCTGCTCAAAACTACTGCTTATTCCTGCAGGGATGATATGATTCCATTCTTGCCGCTTGTTGCATTATACTGAGATGCAGCACAATCCACGACAACAGCTTCTAGAGTGTTTGCGCTGTTTATCTTGTATTTTGTCTACACATCTAAGTATATAAAGGGTTTTTCAGTAGGAGCGCTTCAACTTTTGAACTTTTTTGAATAAAACACAAACGGTTTGACTTTTTTAACTAATTTTTTTTTTATTATCGAGTTTGAACATATACATTTTAGTATGAAACTCGATTTCTTTTGCATGACCACCGCGTGCACGTTTTACGAAGTCCAATCGTTGAACCCAATTTTCGACCACTCTGCAATATTCGCGTTCAATATTGGCTCTGAGCTCACAAATCGTCGCCGGCTTGTTACTGTAGACCAATGACTTCACATAACCCCAAAACGGGACGGCTTGTTAAATGGACCGTAAAATGGCCGTAATGCTCTTAAAGTAGCAGCAACAGAACGATTATTTTCATAAAAAATTTGCACGATTTGCAATCGTTGCTCAAGTGTGTAGCGTTCCATGATGAAATGTATACTAATGAAATTTACAAATGACAAGCGAAAAATAAAAAATATTGCGTCGTTCGCCCTCCCTATCGGAAAAAAGTTGAAGCGCACCTATTGAATAACCCTATATATGTAAAGGGGGTTCAATTAAGCACTGTGCGATTTCTTCTTAATAATTTGGCCATATTAGTTGTGTTATGAGCTGTTATCTCCGCTGTTATTAGGCGGCCGCCGTAGCTGAATGGGTTCGTGTGTGACTACCATTCGGAAATGCGTAGGCTCGAAATTCCGTACATGAAACACCAAACGTACATGATACACCAAATTTTCTAATAGAATGGAATGGAAACTCTTCGCGTGCCATAAAAAGCTCCTTATAAAAAATATCTGCCATTCGAAGTCGGCTCTAAACTGTAGTCCCTCCATTAGTGCAAAAGCATCAAGATGCACGGCACTAATCTGAGGAGGAGCTCGACCAAAATCGGGAAAGTCGCTCGATTTTACGGATTATTTTAAAAATTATATATTTTAAAATTATACGCTGACATTTTTTAAATGTTAGTTCCAGGGTCCGGCTAGTTTCTCTTTTTAGTTAAAGGGTTTATAAATTAATCATTAAATCGTCAATGAAATTCGAACCAAGTCCTGATAGTTAATAATGGCTGATTTATAAAGCTTTGAATTTAGCATATTTCACAAAGTGTTTCCTCCTTCAAATCATTACAGAAAAATATGTAGGGAAACAATTTGCAAATTATTTTAAAAAATATTTCTATGTCTTTTTAGCTGTCCAAAAAAGTGTAATACTTAAATTGAAAAAGTAACGAATAGGCTCAACTAGTGGAGGGAAAAATTTCATAAATAGAAAAAATTTGCAAAAAAATAACTCTTCACATGCCTGTCGAATATTTTCCGTCTATCCTTTAAGAGCTTCGATTGCCTGAAGCTTGTTGGCATGAGCCCGCAACTTCAAAGAAAGACCCAAAAGAAAGATCTCTAGAAGGGTTAAACTTGCGATCTTCCTTGCCTTGTCTACCACTTTCTTCACAAAATCGATTGTGGCTCGTGCTATGTGTGGGATTGCACCGTGTTTTTGACAACACAGGTTCTTCATCCACGTTCATCCGATTCCGGCAGTAAAAAGTCGTTTATCATGGCCCCGCAGCCTTCGTCAGTAATAGTGACCGTATTGCCGATGACGTCCTCAAAAAAGTACCACCTAATTACTTTTACCGCTTGAACACCGCGCCAAACAATGGCTTTGATGGCTCTTCGTGCATCGCAAGTCGATTTTCAGTACACCAAACACGCAGATTTTGCTTATTGACGTAACCGCTTAAGTGGAAATGCGCCCCGTTGCTCATGATGATTTTCGACACCAAATCTTCCTCTTCGTTGTTGAGATTGGTGATGGCTTGACAGTAATTCACACGCAACTGACGGTCATTAGGCATTAACTGATGCACTGTTTGAACTTTGTATGGGAATAAGTGTAAGTCTTTCATCAAAATTCGCTGTAGCGTCCTTCTGGAGATGCCCAATTTCGTGGCTCGTCATCTGGTTGATGGTTTTTCGTTCTTAGCGACATCGGTAGCCACTTGCGTAGTTCCAATTTGTTCGAGTCGAGCAGCTAAGCATCGGAATGTTTGTCCATTTGATTCGACACGATTAGGAAATCGAAGTGATACTAATGCTGCGCCAATACTATCGACCGATTGCTAGTGACACAAATTTACACAATTATTTATACGACGCTATTGCAGAGTAAAGCCTGCCACTGCTTGTCTATTTGCAAACTGCAGCTGTTTAGCTCACAAGTGTCAAATATCATTGACGTACGACGCCATTTGTAAAAATCATAAATCTTCCTATGGTAGGTAGGTAGGTGAAATGGTTGAAGTACCTCTCTGGCACTCCCCAAGTAGCACTAAAGCGCTGTTTTGATACAATTATGGGACTGGAAGGCAGATATATACAGACAACCCGAGCTGTTGATGTAATGGAGAAGATTGATGATATTTAGGTTGACGTACTGCCCTAGGCGGTCGAAGAAAGAATCAACCTTAATCACCTAGCTGTCAGTCTGTTTCTCAGAATGGTCCTCACAACTTTTAATAGATTTAACCCCCATTACAAGTCCACGTGTGTGTGGACCGTCCAATAATCCGTAAACACAGCTAAGAGTTTGAAAATTGAATGGTGTGGAGTTCCCAGAACTTTTTGAGCCCTCTGTCTATTGCACTGGGACCTGAGGGTTTTCGAAATAGCATTTGAAGGAATGAAGCTCCATCTTTTCTGCGCTTTCCTGAGAAATAATTTATACAGTTCCCCTTTAACAACTGTCAGGGGGATGCCGATAACCGGGTAGGAGGTCTCTGACACCAATTCAGTCCCCTTTTTGACAAGGCCATCAGCAATTTAATTTTCTTCTATGATCCTATGTCCTGGAATCCAGAACGGAGAAATGCTAACTGCACACCCAATAGATTTGATATCCTCTTTACAGGAGTTGACTAGTTTAGATTTGCAACATGGCATCGTCAGTGGCTTGATCGCGGCTAGACTATTGTAAAAAATGTTAATATAATATCTCCCTCGTTCTCACGTTCCTTATGCATTTTGTGTGTCTGCAGGATCGCAAAGGGTTCTGCCTAAAAAACCACTAGCAGTATTCGGCAATTTTAAGGAAATATATAAATTGGCTAATTTAGAGAAAATCCTCGCTCCGACTCTCGATTCCATATTGGAGCCGTCATTGAAGATAAATGTACCAGCTTCAGTGCAGATTTTCCTCTCATTCCAATCATGCCTACTTGGAAAGATTGCCTTGGCACGTCTCTAAAAATCCAGTTTGTGGATAGAGAGTTCTGTCCGAAGTTCAGAGAAATGCGATGTTAACTGCCTAAATGTGCTCCAATGTCATTTGAAAGATTGCATCCAGAAGCCAACTTCCTTTAACCTGATCACACTTTGAGCAGTGATGGAAGTTCTACAAGTTGGGGCGAGTTGGGGCGAGTTCTATATGCTCGGATGATGCCAATACATGCGGTCCTATAGGAGGATTTGCGTCGCCTGGTACATATAAAAAATGGTTATACGATATTACCTTATTCGAGAGCATTTCCAATAACCACTCCTAATCAACGTATGACTTCTTGGTTCATCACAATTCGTCTACTTTTGTCTACTATTTGGAGTTTTTGTTTCTACTCTCATAAAATTATTTATAAATAAACAACTAAACTCTGCATAGTCTTTTTCTTGAATGGTTTCAGTGTGATAAAATATTGTTTTTTAAAAGAAAAATAAAAAAAATGAAGTCGGCTGAAGCAACTTTGCCAGTTTAAGACAAACAAAAGATGACGAGAATTGACCCTACGACAGATCAGCGCAAAATAATTGACGCTAAAACACTTACGAAGTATGCAAAATATAGACCAAGATCAAGATGGATTAACGAACTGGAGAATGACATCAGGAAACTAAAACTAAACAACTGGAAGAAATCAATCAAAGACCGGGTCAGATGGAGTTATTTTGTTCATCAGGTCACAGAGCTCACACAGAGCTGATGCTGATGACTACATACAAACAAATGGTACTTTCGATATGACTATAAAAAGTAACAGAGGGGGATACAGGTATTCTTTTCGATTGTACGTATTGTAATTCCTATTCTGGAATTGTGTAGGGTGTACTGGAATTGCGTAGGGTTGTTTCAACAATTATTTATTTATTCATTAATATCTATTTTGTCCCCTTCAAAGTAATCCCCATGAGATATCATGCACTTGTGCTAACGTTTTTTCCAATCTTCGAAGCACTTCCAAAATCAGTTTTTTATCTTGTTCAGCTCCTCCTTCGATGCCGTTTTTATCTCGTCAATCGTAGCGTAGCGTCGTCCTTTCAGGGGCCTCTTCAGTTTTGGGAACAAGAAAAAGTCACAGGGGGCCAGATGTGGGGAATACGGTGGCTGTGGCATCATTAGTGTGCTGTTTTTGGCCAAAAAGTTGGCACAAGCAACGATGTGTGAGCAGGGGCGTTGTCGTGATCCAAGAGCCGATTTTTTTTCTTCCTCAAATCCGGGCGTTTCTGGGGTATTGCTTCGCGCAAATTGTGCATAACTTGCAGGTAATATTCCTTATTGACTGTTTTACCCTGTGGTAAGAACTCATGATGCACAACGTCCCTGCTATCGAAGAAAACGGTAAGCAAAACTTTTACATTCCACTGAACTTGGCGCGCTTTTTTCGGTCTTGGGACATGAGTTCCAACATATCGCCACAAAAAACCGAAATTCGAATATACGTAACCTGCGAAAATTCAAAATTCGCGATACTTTTTGAACACACCCCGTATATTGCAAATTTTACCCTTTTCCATAAAATCTCAAGTGCGCTACGTGCAGCCATCGAATAACATATTGCAGGAATAATTTTTTTTATTTTAAGAAATCATGACCCATTTGGTCTCCAAGAAGTTGTGATTAAACATCATTGCACTACTTCTTGCGATGCTTCTTGAAGTCCTTGGTGTTTGTAAATAAGCCAAACTCTCGTCATGCATTAAAAACCAATGTTCAACGCAATTTTCATACGATTTAACAGAAAAAGCGCTCCAAAACATGGTTCATTAGATTCGTTCCTGCAAAGGATAAGTGGAGCCCATTTGAATGATGTTATAGGGGAGAATGGGGAGTTGTGAGACATTGTTACCTTTCGGCATTATTCATTTGTTTACATTCGATTTTAAGTGTCAACAAGTGTTCTCGATGCGATCTCACTTTTCAGCTAGCATTGGTCATATTTACAAGCATTCGACGCGTCTCTCCAGTTACTGTGTTTTGGAATGTCTCGGTAAGTTTTTTTCATCATTTGTTTTGCGATACATTCGATCAGTTGTTGAAGCAAATTGCAAATGTTAATATATACAAATTATTAATTGTCCTATTAGCTTTGAATTTACACATTCACTTGGGCATGAACGTTCGATGTGTTTATGACTACGCGGCCATTTACAAAAAAAAACGATTTGGGGAGTTGTAAGACAACAAATGTGGGGAGCTGTGAGACACCGTTTTTTTCGACGTCTTAACGCATCTTTCATAAGTACCTCGCAATATTCATGCATTGTTTGTATATATATCATTGTTGCATCATCTGCAAATGTGCAATGTCGAAAAAGTTAAGCAGAAACAACTCAATTCATTGCAATGTATGCGATCGAGCTGTGCACCTAAAGTGTGCCAATTTACGAACTGGTTATTATACATGTTCTCACTGCGAATCATCAGATTGATGGCATTGCATTTTTTATACACTTTTTTATAACAATTGTTTTTTCTTTTTTATTTTTTATCTTAATAAAGAACTAAAAACTAAAATAAGTCATTTTTATTGATTTAAACCATGGTGTCTCACAACTCCCCACATTTTTGTATTTCGTATTATATTTTATATTATTATATACAATTTTAATTTTAAGGAAAATTGTAGTTTTGTTAAATAGGCCATACCAATAGCTTCCAGTATTCATTGACTAAAGATTCCATCGTTGACATATGCAGAATGTTAAGATTTTGAGTAATACGGGTCCAAAAACAAAACCCGTCTCAAAACTCCCCATTCTCCCTTATTCAAAACCTAATTGTCTCGATTGTACTTCACATTGAATAAAAAAACGTTCAATTTCTTAAAAAATTATTATTTTTTTGCTTCTTCAAAAGAAATCGCATTCACGCTTAATGAGAAACCCTTTACGATGTATAGGTATTTACATATATGCGCGCCCTTGTTCGTGGTTACCAGCCAGCCCTCTAAGTGTAAATATTTAAAAACACTTTGTCGTAACGTTTGCTTGCTCACTGCCTTAAATCTGATGCATGAGGCATGCAACATGTGCATCATGTGCCATAGTGACATTTTCTTTCCTACAACAAAGGACGACCGCCTTGATTCAATTGCGTTCACTGGCTATGCAATGCATGCCTGTGTATGTATGTATGTATATATGCATTTAATAGAGTGGTTGTGGGTATGTGGCAAATGCTAAGCAGATAATACACTGAGTCAGTCAGTGTATGGCGGTTGATTCGCTTAGCCGCCGCAATGGTTCACTCCGCTTCGTTTCGTTTCGGCTTAGTCGGAACAACGCAAACGCTTTGGGAAGTTGCGAGCAGAGTGCAGCTAATAAAATATGCTAAGTTTACACATTTTCTTAGTGTGTCATAAGAAATTTATAGCAGTGAATATTTGTGTGCTCACATGCGTGTGTGTGTGTATGTGTCCATAAGCCAGATGAAAGTAAGTCATACATCAAGCAAGTCAGTAGATAAAAAACAAAAAAAAAAAAAGAGCAAGAATCTAGCGAGCAAACATGATGAGTTAGAAGTTCAAAGAGGAGAAAAGGTGACGTTGAGAGAATGGAGAGAATAGTAAGAGCTGTAGGTTAATTGAGAATATGTATGTATGTATGTATACATAGAGTAGTGTGCAGAAGTAGTAAGCTGCGACAAGAAATTAAGCCCCAGTCTTCTTATGTTGGTTGGCAAATATAATCGTACAGTCACATTCATTTACATTTGCACCATCATCACTGCAGTTAATTTTCTGGCATGTTGTTGTTGCGTCGCTGATATAGGCATTTTGCGTTTACTTAGTAAAGTAATTACTTTTAAGCTACTCAAAGATTATAGCGATCAGCTCTTACATACAACTGGAGCAGCGGAGGGAGATGCAGGAGATTGCAATATTCATAGGCAGGCGCAAAAAAAAAAAAGAAATTATGAAAATTTAGTGTGCAACGCGTTGACGATGTTAGTAAAAAATGAGACTTTTTAAATTTCATGGGTCACACACATTCGTTTTTTTCATGTTATGTTGGTAAACATGAGCGCAAAATCTTCTCACCATAATTTTTAGATGTGTGGCAAGGATGATAGACTTACAGAGTGGTGAAAAACTATGATGAAAAATGAGGTTGTGAGGGAAACTTCGGCTGCCACGTCACAGGGGATTTGATGGTCGAATTCTCCACAATCATTTCGCATGTATTCAGACACTCAGCCAATCAGTCGTTGTTCAAGGCGAATTCAGTACTGATGGTGGCGCCTTTCCAAAAGAGTTACTTTACAGGTATTTTCCGCGATTTTGACAAGGCTGTCGTCAGGCCTCATGAGAATACAAAATAAACAAGAAAAGGAGAAATTACATGTTTAGTGAAAATTCAGTGAATGGCTTGGTTATATAATATTATAATTTGTGAGATTTAAACTAAACATACTAATGAAAACGAAGTGCCGCGTGTTAAATTGTGAAATCACAAATGAATATAAAGCCGTCAAATGTATGTAGTTGTTTTTGCGTTTTTATGCGCAAGATACCGTAGCAAGCAAATGTGCGTGTGTGCTTATAACTTCTTGAGTTTGGTAGTTTCTATTGTTTCCGCCTACTTCCTGTTCACAAACAAGTAATTACCACCCTTTCTTTTGTTTGTTTATTCATGGGCTCTGACGGCACAGAAAATCCGGAAGGCGTAATCACGTAACCTATCATCTTGGTCGTTGTTCATATAGCAACGAAGCAGCAAGAACGTAGACTGCGTTGATTTTTTTTCTTATATCGCTAACACTTGATCAGTCGTTGTTCAGAGAGCAATAAAGTGACATTGTGTTGATTTTTTTCGTATATCACAAACAGAGTCTTAGTTTTTTTGTAATCAAACCGCTTTGTGACTCCAGTTACGTCAGCCCCTCAGCTGATTCTATCACATTTGCTAAGAGCCGGGCAACGGCCTCTTATTGACCACACCTTCTCAATTCTTTTCACCATAGATGTGTGACCAAGACCAGACCGAGAAGCGGCTGATTGCTGAAGAATGCAAGAATAAGAAGAAATCACACAAACAACCCATGAATAAATTGCAGAAATGTGACGTCAAACACCCAGCGATTCTGTCAAATTCACTGAGAGCAAAAGAGCGACACCTTATTATTCTCTCCATCGTAGTGGCAGCCGAAGTTACTCTCGCAATTTTGTTTTTCATCATAAGTTATGTTCATCCCTGGTAATCTGTCATCCTTGGTGCACAACATATGTTGACATTATTAGCCATTTCGTGTTTTTAGTTTGCTTTTGGCAAAATTTTCTCAAATTAGAACAAGAGAATCGTATCATGAACTTCGCTCAGAAGCTCTTGAATGATGTCAACAACGATTCAGATTTACTCAAAAAGTCCACAACAGAAAACGAAACATGGACGTATGGTTCTTGCATCGAAATCGAAGTTAATAATCTCAACAGAAGCGTCCGGTAGAGGCAAGGCCCAGAAAAACACCTAAAGTTTAGTCAAATGTGAAGGTTTTGCCCACTATTTTCTTTAACTACAGTGGAGTAGTGCATCGACCTTTCTTGCCATTCGGTTGTACTATCAATAAAGAATATTACGAATAATAAAGTTATGAAATAAATACCCGGAATTCTGGAACATCCAGTAATGGATATTGCACCACGTTAATGCGCCAGCTTACGTGTCATTGTTTAATCGTAATCTTTTGCCAAAAAAAAAACGCTGCAAACTAATCTCAGGAACTATTTTGCCTGGACTTGTCTCCCTGCTATTTTTTTTCTTCTGTAAAGGTCTATTAAAAGATGAAAATTTGCCACAATTAAGGATATGAACACCGCATTGCTTGAAGAGCTCTAGGCCATACCATAAAACGCATATCAGGGGTGTTCTTCGAGGACTACAAAACGTGCTAGTACAGGTGTATGTATTATATTTTTTTGAAGGGGCTCAAATAGATATCGATGAATTAATATATATATGAAGAAGCATAGAAAAATTAAGTCATATGCATTTTTGTTTGACAGCTTTCATCTGGGAATATCGAGTTTTTGTCATAGAGATTCACAGAGAAGCGCAAGGCATAGAAGTTTTGAAAATTCACTGATGAAAGGCGGTGAGCTTTTGCGAAAAATGCTATCAAACCACACCGTGGTAGTGTAAATTGTTCTCCAAGACCGTGCGATTTCACGCCGGATTTCTTTCTTTGGGGAGTTTTTTTAAGGAAAAGTGTAAAGGGTGACCAAATAGCAATCATCGTTTTTCTAACAGTTTTTCCAATACTCAGCAGCAATCAAAGTTACAAAGTTATAAAGACATCCAGCTAAGTATTCATCAAAAGTATTCAGTAAGGTTTGCCATTTCATCACACATCGTGTGGAAATTGTTAAAGGGTAAGGTAGTTAAACAGTGTTTGTTTTGTTTCAAGTCAATCGGCAAAATAACGAACTAATGAGTATTTCAGCGTCCGCTGCTCTAGGCTGGGATTCCCCACCTGATCCGCAGCTGCGAGTTATTCTGAAGCTTGCTGTTTTTGAAGATCGTGCAAGCCATAACCTAAAACCTATTGGACTAATCGTTCTGGGATTTGGGACTATGGCAAAATATTATCGAAAATTTCTTCCGAATGACAAACGAATAACCATGAAACGGGCAACAATCGGATATTGTTCTATATAAAAGGATATTTTAGATATACCAATAGCCCTCTTTAAACTAATTATAAGGAATCAGGTAAGGTGGCGCACAATTAATCACCCTATCGAAAGATTTATAATTTTGACAAATTTTAAAGGTCAAAATTAAGATTTCCATCGCTCAAAATAAATTTTTTATTTAGTAAAAAAGTTATGCAAAAAAAAAAAAATGGATGATTAATTTTGCGCCATCATGTACTATCCTATCCTAAGTGATTTGAACCCGAGCGAGTTTTGCAACATCGTCGGGGAACGGTAACTCCACTCGGTAGAGTAGCCACTCTCTCTAGCTATTTCAACTTAATCTAGCAAAACCTTCTTGGTCTACTCTCTTTTTTGATATTTAAATGCCAAAAGTATCTAAATTTCAAAATATGCAGCCTTAGTGCGACACTCTTCATAATAAAAAGTTCCCGGAATATATTCAGAAAATTCAAAAGGGGTATTATCCCTTTCGAAGTACTCCCCATCAACTGCAACACACTCATGTCAGCGTTTGACCCAGTTCTAGAAACATTTCCGGAACTCTATTTTCTGTATATCCGTCTTCGATTTTCCGATTAGAACTGAAAATATCTGACCTCAAAGTCAAGCCTTACAAGATCCAAAAGGCACTTAATCTCACACCAAAGCAGCAACATGTCAGACTTCAGAGAGCGAAGGAGTTGCTTCACTTGGCCGAAAGCGATCAATTTCCGAACATTGCGCTTTCTGACGAGAAAATGTTTCAAATTGAGCAACTCGGAAACTCCCAACACGATAGGAAGAGAGAGAATTTGAGTCATCGCTTGGCCACCAGGAAACAGCACCCAGCACAGGTAATGGTTTGGACCGCTGTAACCGCAGATAGGCGCTCTCCAATCATTTCCATCGAGTCTGGCGTCAAAGTAAATACGAAATATTATCGGAAAAGTATCCTGGAGGTTACTTCGAAGCTGTGGCAGACAAACATTTCGGTGGCAGAAAATGGGCGTTTCAACGGGACTCGACACCATCTCACAAAGCTCGAGTGAACCAATAATGGCTAAAAAACAACGTTCCGAACTTTATAACGTCCACGCAATGGCCCTGAAATACATCAGGCGTGAATCCAATGGATTATACTCTTTGGGCCATTTTGGAGAGCATGATTCGAACTAAAAAATTCACCATTCTCGAGGCGCTGAAAAAAGCCATTGCCTGCGAGTGAGCCAAAATACCTGCAAGGTGACATTTGGGTAGCTTGCGATTCGTTTCTGGACCGTCGCGAGGCCATATTCAAGGCAAAAAGTGGTCAGATTGAGCAAAAGTAAATTGATTTTTAATTTGGTATTATTTTCACATATTTTTTACTTTGAATTCAATAAAAGTAATTTTCCAAACTAAATTTATGATCTTTTTAATTGGTTACACTTCGAGTGCTGGACCCTGTATGCCTTTGTCGATATCAACACAGTCCAATTTTTGCATGAAATTCAGGTCCTTTGGAAGCAACTTTGCAGCAACACGATTAAAACCCTAATCCTTAACTACAATGTCCTGAACGGATCCATTAGCAAAGCTCAAGTTCACTGCCAGCTCTCTGATGGGTAATTAGCTGTTTTTGGCCAACTTTTTTTCATTTTATTGAGGTTTTCATCAGATTTTGATGTAAGAGTACCCCCGAAATTCGAGAGCTGAGATTGTATTAACCTTAGGAGATCCCTCGAGTGTCTCCCATCCACTCGTGGCCAAAAAGGTTTGTGTACTTGCCCAGAGCTCACTGAGTTGAGTTGCCTACCTCCTTGATTGCCGCGTGGCTGTCTACCTCTATGACACCCAATCAGCTGCTTCTTTAATTGCCGCTACTTTTGCTCGGAATACACTGCAGTGGTCAGTCTGGTGTTCCTTGCAGAATACTCCTCTGCCAACTCTTCCATCCAGCTTTGAGCCATCCGTGAAAAGGTTCACCAGTCTCTGCCTGCAAATACTGCACGCCATCCACTCTTTCCATGAAGGAATGTAAGTGGAGAATATTTAACTCGGACTAAACAGGGGTGCGCATTGATCAGTCGCTAAAGGGATTAGCCCAAAGTTCCTTAGGATACTTGAGTGTCTGTAGCCTGGTAGCCTGAGCCTATCAGTCTGTTTGCGGCACGTGTAGCCGTAGCTTTGTCTGCAATGTCTACAGGTACCACATTTAGCATTACATGAAACGCTAGAGTAGGACGGGGCAAGTTGGTATCTCGGAGACTTCACATGCTCCACTTCTGTAATATAGCACACACAACAAGAGCTTCTCGTCCATCGTTCAACTGTCGCTTCTGAAACTTCGTGTAATCCTATCCTCATATCCATTACGACCTATTTAATTTACTTCATTTGCTCCAAGAACACCGTGTAACATTCTTCACTGTATTTCGTTTATCAAAGAAAATTCTTATGCCGAATTGCCACCATTTTATACTTATTCCTACAAAATGCGCCATCTTCTGATGATGACGTTGCTTCAACTCTCACTGCCTTTGTTTTTATAGTTGTATCTTTGTGCTGCTGGCGATTTTGCATCGCTTAAATGTCCTCATTATCGCGTTAGCGTTAACGATGGCAATGACTGCGATGGCTTCCTTGCTCAACCCAAATCCTTCACCTCCTCTTCCAACAAAACTCAAATCCTTCACCAACAGTTATGCTGTACACCGTACTCTTCTTCTTCCTCATCTTCTCCATCTTCAATTGTATGTTGTTCTCATCCGCGTCACGCATAGCTTGCGGCATTGAATGAAAGTTGAAAGTTGATGCCACCAACCCGGCTTGATGGCACTTTACGTCAGTAAGGCAGGGCAAAAGCCATCTTTAACGTCACTTTCTGCATGCAGCTGGGTGAAAATGCGTGAAATGAGTATGTGAAGTAAGCGTTGGTTGGCGACGCTATGCAACTCGCTTTTGCATAATTTGCGCAATTTTGCATAAAGCATGAATACAAAGTGCACATCACTAGCAAGCAGCCACCAGCAGCAACGTCACTGTTTTTTTTTGCTTTCTTCATTTCAAGCAACAACAGCAGCCTCGTTTTAACGCCAACGGCAGACGCAGTGCAGTAAGGTTACAGTAGTAGTGGCGTCACATAATGAAGGAGTATCGGCCATTTGTCACACGCTCATCTACACACAAATACCCACTCAGACTTTGCATTCTTAATCCTTGCACTCAGTCTCCACTGCTTGTGGCTGGCTGGCTGGCTGGTTGGTCACACGTGCCCCTCCTCCTCCTCTGCTTGTCCTTTCGTTTGCTGGTCCGACACTTACGTTCTAGCCCTTCGCTTCTATTTGTACGCTAAGTAGTGGCCAGTGGTTGGCTGGCGAATGCAAGTGGTTTCATTAGAGGCCATTGCTATGAAGATTGTTGATGTTGGCTAGTTGGAATAGGGTTTTATTCGCTATTTACTAAACAGTGGAGTGAGCGTAGAACTATTTTGATTGCCTTCATATTATTTTTAATAAGCATCATCTTTGATATTCAATCATTACACCGCAGAAAAGTAGGCGATACTGTACTTCACTATGACCGATGAACGAATGTTTTCAGAGAAGCACTGTGCGATGGAGGACCGCGAGTAGACTTAGAGATAAATAAGCCTTTTAAGCTGGTGCTTTTATGCTTGAATTTTCGTTATATGACACATGAGTTTCGGAATAAAAATTATAAATTGAAGGATGCTGTGCTGATGAAGGACAAATATAGCAAAAAAAAAAATTAAATCCGATTAAATAAAAAAAAAAAATAATAATTGGCGCGTACACTTCTGTTAGGTGTTTGGCCGAGCTCCTCCTCCTATTTGTGGTGTGCGTGTTGATGTTGTTCCACAAATGGTTCCGATTGGAGTAGCGAATAGTATCCGGACCAGGTTGCAATAAAATGATGTTCAACATGAAGATGACGGAAGTGTTTAGTTCGCATTTTTATATCGGTATGAGGAAAGTGTTGCTCAGAGCTGCTCGAAGGTTTGCTTTAGCATGAATTAAAGCGGAAAAAAGTTCATGATTGAGCTGATAATTGTCTTCTTTATGCCCAAAAGTAGGCTTCTCAATAGGATGAAATCACATTCCTCGATCGCGTCATTCGCATGCCTCTTTTGTACGAGTGACTTTTTATTCGGTTAATATCTTGACGAGAAATCCCCTAAAGATCACTTATATATACACTTATATATTAGGTGCGCAAGTTCTCCCTGTTTTTTGATGAAAATACAACTTTATTCTGAGAAAAAAGGTTACAAGTGAATCATTAAAAGTATTGCCCATCGCTGCCTACTACTTTTTCCCATCTTTCTGGTAGATCTCGTATACCGTCGCGGTAAAACTGTTCATCTTTTGAGGCTATCCACGAATCAAGCCATTTTTCGATGTCTTCATATGAATGGAACTGCTGGTCAGCTAGACCATGTGGCATTGATCGGAATAGGTGATTATCGGACGACGCAATATCTGCAGATTATGGCGGGTGTGGTAGGATTTCCCATTTCAGTGTTTCCAGGTAGGTTTTAACGGGTTTGGCAACGTAAGGCCGAGCGTTGTCATACTGTAGAATTACTTTTTCATGCCTCTCCGCGTATTACGGCCGCTTCTCGCGCAGTGCTCGGCTCAATCGCATCAATTGAAGACGATACCGATCGCCAGTGATGGTTTCGCTTGATTTATCATTGAGCAATGCCTCCAGTTTAGCGTCTACGAAGGTTTTCGGACGGGCGGACGGTCGTCAACATTAAAATCACCGTCTTTGAAGCGACGAAACCAATCTCGGCACGTTGTCTCACTTAAAGCAGCATCTCCATAAACTTTTTGTAGATCTCGATGCGCTTCAGATGCCCTTTTTTCGAATAAAAGAGGAAAATCAACACATCCCGCAAATGACGATTATTCGGCACAAAATCAGAAATTTTCACAAAACCAAAAGTTATGATACCAAAACAAAATCACTAATGTGTCGAAGCAGTTTGTTTACCATATGACTAAGCTTGGTTCATGACGTTTAGGTTATGTTAGAATCGACTAGCACACACTGCTGGCGGCATCTATTGACAAACAGCGAGAACTTAGTTGCGCACCTAATACATTGATATTTATATAAGGTGGCGCAAAATTAATTATCCAATACCGTATTGAATAACTTTTTTACTAAAAGAATGATTTTGAGTGATGTAAATTTTTATTTAGACCTTTATGCGCTCCATTGCTTGTATGTTTGTATACTGCAGCTGTTTGTTTTACAAGTTTAAATGTGATTGACATACGACGCCATTTGCAAAAATTATAAATTTCCGATAGGGTGATTAATTTTGCGCCACTTTGTAGATATATTTGTATAATTGGCGCTTACTCCCTTCATTGCGTATTTTGTTCACTTGTTTCGGCAATAAAAAAAGTCATTCACTTCGGCTTCGAGCTATGCACAATTTTAAAAAGACCTCTGTCGAAGAAATCCCAAGTACTTAGGATCATTTATCGATGGAATTTCAATTTTTTCGATTTGGAATTTCAGTATCCTCGCACTATAAAATGAGGATTAGGAAGTCAGCTGCGCATACAGACAGGTTGGTAGAAAAGTATTGAAAGCAAATATAAAATAATTCTAATTTTTAATTAAAATTAGTTTTTATTCAATATAAACTCCCTCAATTTCAATACACTTATTCAAATGATCTTCCACTAATTTCATACCATTTCTGTAAAGATTTTTCGAAAGCTCCGAAAAATACTGTTTCGCGGGTGTAATAGTTGCTTCATTCGGTTGAAAAAGCGTTCCATGGAGGAATTACTTTAAATTTCTGAAAAGTTTACTAACCTTTAGACCCAAAGCTACTGAGTACAGTGGGTGTTCAAGCAATTCGTACTTCAATTCACCTTTTTTTTAGTTGTTTCAACGCTTCAAGTTTTGCAATTGCTAACGAATACTGCACTAACTTTCCAACTTATGGGTGAAAACTTGCAATTCAGGCCGCACATAAATGCCGGATGCCTATTTTGTGGAGTGGCCAGTGGGTTTAATCTATCTCTATACATTGGCGAATCCTCTACTAAGGCAATACAGTGTAGAGGAATCTTCTTGAGAAGTGTGTTACATGAAGGAAGTTGACTAGATTTAAGGACTCGTATCTGTTCTTAGTGCGAACACCGCCATCGTTATACGCGACACCATACTGTGTTCCAGTAGTACTGCAGTCGAAATACGCTGCCAGTAGCGCGGCAATAAGACTGGCGGCAATAAAACTTTAAAGAACTGGTCAGACCAGTTGTTGCTTTAACAGAAAAGTCCTGACAGAAAATTAGGGGCTTCCTGGTGGACTATGCAGGGGCGGACTGGAGGACTATGCACTCCCGCCTCCCATTACAGCGTTCACGACCCTCCTACCCTCAAGGGAAGAGTGGCAACGGGACGATGTAAGACAGGACGAGTCCATTTATGTATATGCAGATGGTTCAAAACTCGAGGGCAGGGTGAGCGAAGGCATATATTCCATTTAGGGATCTCCTTTAGTTTTCGGATCCCCGACTATTGTAGTTTCTTTTATTTCTGAATTGATGGCAATAAGTAAAGTAAGCTCGTACAGATGCGATACCGGGAAATGTTATTTACTGCTCCTTCACAAAGCAATCGACAACTCCTAAGGTAGTTATAAAATGTAGAATATCACGAGATGGAAGAGTAATTGCGCTCAAATGTGTCATGTGTTCCCGGGCATTACGACATAGAGGGAAATTGAAGCAAGACTCGACAAGACAAGACAAGACACCATGCTTTCTCACGAGAATATTGGAATCGATATTGGCACACCCCTACAAACGTGTAAGCTACTTATTTTTGAGAAATTTTTAAGAAAACCGAAAGAAAGGTATCATGACAAGCCTCCTGGAGAATCTCTCGATAATTGTGTTCAACTCGAAATGCTAAATGCAAGCCAAAATAAGCATAGTCGTAGCACATTGATTTCTGTTATAACGGGACACTGCCTCATAGATAGACAAGCTCAGTGGCTAGGCGTAGCACATGACTTCCGCAGAAGTTGTCTAAACGAAGAAGAGAAAGATACGATTTCGCACCCTTTGTGCCACTATTCTGCTATATCCAGACGAAGATTCACGCCTTTTGGTTGATAATGTTATAATGAAGATATCAGTACTATGGAGATCGGGGACTGTATAAAACTTTTGAAAATTCACATTGGTTTTAGGGAGATCAGAAAAGTTCTCCATGCGGCATTACAATGGGTTAAGTGCCTGAGTGTCCCTCATAGTGGATAACCCCTACAACCTAACCGAATATAACTTAACCTAACCTAACATCTTTGCAACGAAAATTCTCGCGCAACTGTACAATCTATGATATATTAGGTTAGGTTGGTTTGCTTGACTTGCAGTCACGTATGGACCGGTTCTGTCCATAGCGATACCAGGTGGAGTTCATGGGTTATGCGTTTTGAAATAAACCAGTCGCATGGTGCTTGTTTTTATTGCGAATTTAAGGAGACATTTTCAACCCATTGCTGAGATGTCTTCCAATCCCTCAAACTGGTATGATCCCAAATATTTGAAGCGTGTTTTGAATAACGCAGGACATCCGTAAAGGAGATGCTCTACAGTTTCCCTTGAGCCCTGCTTTCTACATTTCCTGCATTACTCGCTGTCCGAAATTCCTATTTTATAAGCCTAAGCGGCTACTGGGCTATGGACAGTCAGCACGTCTATCATAGTTCTACCATCTCTTCATGTTAGTGATAGCATAAATGGAGAACGACTGTGTTCGTCTTGTTTAGACATTATTTTTCCATTTCTGCAAGTGGACTGGATCATGTTGCCCTGAATTTTCTGATCATGTTTTCTTGTAGTTCGTTGTATAATGTTCGCATTGGTATTAGCAAGATCCAAAGGTAAGAAGAATACCTCCTTTTACGTTATGGCCTGGAATCCAATAGAAATGTGGCTTACAATTCGCTGCCAACGACCTCCTCGCTCTGAAGAATGTTCATGTAAGTAATACTAAGTGATGGATTGCTTTAATAGCTGGCTGACTATCTATGTAAAAGTTATGTAAAAGGCTAGGCCTGCTGCTTTTCCAATGGCGGAAACCTCAGCCTGGAATACACTGCAGTAGTCTGGAATCCTATACGACTTCCTTAGATCAGGTATAACTCTGGACAGTATATCCCAGCGCATAGTATATCCGTAATCATTTTATAAGCGTCCGTATAAAAGTTAAGTGTATTGCGTTTGGAGCAAAAGCCTTTACGACTTCCTTCTTTTTAGGTAGTGATGTTGAACCTTTCTCCCCCTTAAAAACTGGGGCCATACAGTCTACATTGTTATGGTTTATTGAGTTACGTCCATAGGTCCTGTATGAGAGTTCGTTTAGGGATTTTAGTCTTCCTGCAAATTTCGCTGCACGGTTTTCTGCAAAAACTTGTATCGATGGTTAGTCAAGTATGTATTCGAGCGCCGCCGTTGGAGTTGTTCTGAGCGCTCCTGTAATGCATAAAGCAGTAGTTGCTGAACCCTTTTTTTTTTGTTTTTTTGTTTTTAGAGGTGGCAAAAAGCATTGAAAGCCGAAAAGTGGGAGACATGTCTTTCGACTCACCCACTAAAAACCCCACCCCAGCTCCGCTTAGGTAATACTTCACGGGAGGGGAGCGGCCTATTGCCTCTTCATGAAAATCTGCGCTGATGTTCAGCACGTCGCAGTTTGGTATTTACTTATCGTTAAGTATTAATTCTGGGAGGGGAGCGGCCTATTGCCTCTACTTGAAAATCTACGCTGCTGTTCAGCGTGACGCAATTTGGTGATTCCTAATACCGTTAAGTATTACTAGGTACTACTACACGGGAGGGGGTGTGGCCTATTGCCTCTACGTAACAATCTGCGCTGTTGTTCATTGCGACGCAGCTTGGTAATTACTATCCTTGCCATGTTACTGACAGCGGACCAATGTTCTTCTGAGTCAAGCATGATATCTACTAGGTTGCTAACCATTATTGGCTTCCCCACCCTATTACTCAATTCTACTCTTTCCAGCTCGAAACGAGGGCAGACAAAGAAAAATGTTCTGCATCTTCAACTAGACTGTCGCAAAAGGTGCAGTACGGGTCATCTTCGTGCTTAAATCTATGCAGATAAGCCTTAAAGCATCCATGCCCACTAAGTACTTGGGTCAGTTAGAAATCTATCTGACCATGCTTTCGATTTATCCATCTTGCGATATTCGGGATCAATCGATATGTCCATCGTCCGTTCATGGAGTTCCTCCATTCCTCCTGCCAAGTACGGATGCTTCGCTCCCGTTCAGTCCTTCGGTTAGTCAGCTGTGCTGGATCCGCTCGATGTTTTTTTATTTCGGCGAATTCTAGTGCAGTCAGCTTAACTGGTAGCATACCCGCGAGGACTAATACAGCATCTTCCGATAATGTGCGGAATGCACAGCACACCCTGAGGGCACATAACCGGTATACCGATTTAATGCCTTTCATGTATGTGCTGCAGTTAGTTGCTTCGACCCAGGCTGGTACCGCATATAGCAAGATAGATGATACCACACTGCTAAGCAACTTCCTAGAAGCCTGCCTAGGTCCTCTCGTATTCCTCATAATACGTGTCAATGCGGTTACAGCCTTCGCTGCTTTATCGCTGGCGTATGTTAGATGCTGTTTAAAGTTCAACCTGTGGTCAATCATTACCCCGAGATATTTGATGTACAGCTTAGATTCTAGTGCGTGGTCACCTACTCTGAGATTTGCTGTTTCAACTATTTTCCTGCTACTGATGAGAACTGCCTCTGTTTTATGGTTTGCAAGGCTTAAAACCACTAATGTGCAGTCAATCTTTTGTGATATCGACCGCTTGGTTGCAAATCGCTTCGGCCTGGTTTAGGAATTTAGCAACGACTACGATTGCAATATCATCAGCAAACCCTATGATTTGGGATCCTGGAGGTAGTTGGAGACGCAAAACTCCATCGTACATTATATTCCAGAGGAGTGGGCCCAACACTGACCCCTGTGGTACTCCTCCGGTTACTCTGTACCTTTTCATTCCTTCGTCGGTTTTGTAATGCAGCACTCTGTTAGTGAAGTAGCTTGCAACAATTTTCCGAATGTAGGCTGGGACTCGGAAATTCTCCAGCGGATTTAGGATTTTGCCCCAGTTTGCTGTATTAAATGCATTTTTTACATCTAACGTTGTGACTAGGCAATTCTCTTTATCTCCGTAGAGCTAGCCAGAACCTTAAATCGCTTTGTGAGCAATGAAGCTGAAATGAGCTGAACCCTTGTCATAGGCACAATGTAACGGCCCACCACATCAGAATACCATAGAGAAGTATAGGTCTGACCACTGCTGTGTAACACCAATGCACAGAAAGAGAGCCTCAGGTTGCCCAATCATCCTTTTAGATACATTCGTGAAGGGCGTAATTGACCTTTTCCACCCTTTCCTCCCTATTTCGGTTCCATAGAAGCTTTCTTTCTGGTACTACTCCAAGGTACTTTGCGTGTTGCTTCAGAGTAATTGCAGTGCTGTTTAGTATTGGGGGCGACCACCGTGGGATCTTATACCTTCCTATCTTACAATCTATGATAACATTGGCATGAAAAAAAGTTGTATTCGAGCTCCCATACGACAAGTAGTGTATTCTAATGTATTTCTCCTCGCTGAATGCCAATTCAAAGTCAGAATTTCTGGGCTTGCTTGATATTCTACATAAGAAAAACTTGAGCATTAGGGTAATAAAATAGGTTGGATTAGGTTCAGTGGCTATTATCCAACACTCTTAGGCCTGACTAGTACCATTGTGATACCACTGGACCTCATCCTTTTCAGGAGTGTTTTTTCTATGAACCAACCTATGGATTTAGTGAAATTTGGTAATTTCGGCAAACCTATTTGCGAGACTTCTTTAATGCTGGCAAGTAAGGCGAATCCGAGTGTGGAAAGCCGTTTTCTGCGTAGAGAAATGCATGTATGCAGGAGGTTTTGCACGATTTCCTCTCCTTCAGTATCTTGCCAGCTTCGACAAAAGCTATTGTGTGGTACCCCAGTTTATTTGCATAACTGGCATAAATGGCTGTGATTAGGCGCAAATAAGGCAGACCGCATTCCAAATTTGCGCCTTATAAGGCAACCAAACTAGGCCCAAGTCCCGAAAGGTATCGCCACACATCTGCCTCATTAGGCGCAGGTTCGAAAAACCGAACTTCGGTAATACTCCGGATGCCCTTCTACAAATCAGTTAGGGATTCCAATTTATGCCTAAGTGAGACACTGCCACAGATTTTCGCGACCACAACCAAATTTGGTATTGTTCTGGCATGCCAATATTTGCCTTGCCTAACGTGGACCTGGTAAGGTAATAGTGAGGCCTGCCTCAGTAAGGCCTGCCTGATTCGGGCCTAACTGATTCTTCGGCATGCCTCACTGTAATTCTAGTCGGGTTAGTATCTCTATGGTATTTCTAATATCTTATCGCCTAAGATTCAGTAGCGATTTTGTGCGGCCAAGGTTCCATTCTGGAAAATTTTGCCTGCTTATTTGGCAAAAGAGTGATTGCCTTCAACGAGCATGAGTAGCATTGCTAGAGTGCCTACCTATTAATAAATTGCAAGTAGCTAGGGGAATCGGCAGTAGTACATTATTTGGGCAAATATTTAGTATTAGACCTTTCCTTGCAAGCTCATCTGCTTGGCAATTATCTTCTACATTTCTATCGCCTGGCACCCAGATCAGGTATATTTTAGAATATCGCGATATTTCGCATAATAATTTGCGGCATTCAACTACCGTTTTTGACAAGTTTTACTGGCTCTAACGATTTTAGAGTTGCCTGACTATCCGAGTAGATATTTACGACCCTCGTAGTTAGGGATCTCTTTTTTTAAGAGCAATTAGCCTTCTCTCACGACGATAACTTCTGTCTGATAGACACTAGAGTGATGAGGCAAATGAAGGAATGCACTGATACCCAACCTTTCGGAGTAAACTGCCCTACCTACCTGTTCATCAAGCTTAGATACGTTAGCAAATATGCTGACTCTATTTTCGTCATCTTAGTATATTCGGGTAACAGGCATAATAATAAAAAAAAACTCCTTTAATGCAAGGCCTCGATTTTAAAAAGAATAGTAGAATAGCAAAAACTTTCTGAGCTAAAGGCACCACTGTTCAACAAATGCAAGCCAATTTTCGGCTACTATGTATTTACGCTATTTACCACTTTGCTGCACTTCAGCGGAATACCATAACCTTCCCATGCAAACCCTTAAATGGATGTATGTATGTGTGTATGTTTAAGAGTGCATTTGTCTGAAGTGAGAGCCACTTATTACTGATAAATTATTGCTGCGTTGATTTATGCGCAACTTTTCGCTGTCTGTGGTCGTAGATTAATCTCTTTGCCTTGCAGTGACATTTGATAGTTGAGGGATGAATGTCAGTTGGTCTTTTAGTGGTTTAAGTGTGTTTATACTAAATATTTGCCATACCAGGAGTGCCGATACTGTAAAAAAAATATTTTATTGCAATGCTTAGATAAAAGCAGAAATATTCAAAATGCAATGGATTACGAAAAATAATGCTAAAGGGTGAGTTTTGCTTCACGAAGTATTTGGTTAAAAAGCAACCCTGCAGCTCACATGTTTTTCATATCCTAACAGGTGTGCCGTTACTTGGTTACCACTAACCAAAACAATGCAGGAAATAACCGCAATTTTCACTACACTTCAGTAATGACTTGGCTGTTCTAAAATAATTGATAAAAGAGTAGAAATTTTTTAAATTGAAGTTTTTACTTACAGATATTTAAAACGACAAAGAAAATATGGTAAATATAATTTCATTAAAATGCATTCATTTCGTTGTTAAATATAAACTAATAATGAAATATTTATTCACCCAGATTTTGTCGCGCGGCAAAACTGATTCAGCTAATTCGCGCCAGGCAGCCAGTGCCTCACTCGCCAAGCGCTTACCCAACTCTTTGGAGGATTTCATTTTGAACCGTGACTACACCGGTGCGAGGGCATTTCTTGAGGTATTATTTAAAACTGCATTTGTTTCAGAAAAGAAATATATTTTCGTAAAAACTGTATTAGAGGATAAAGGCAACGAAAAAGCACTTTTGCTTAAGCGAAATTAAGATTTTTTGCGGACTAACAGGAAGGATTTCCTTCTTATATATAAAACACTGTGCAAAATTCCTACGGTTTTAAGGTCCTTGCTTATGGACGGTTGAAAGTACTAGGTGTTTTTTTTGAGTGGAACTTCTTAGACGTCGATGGGCCAGCGAGAATGCAGAGTAAAATTCCAAGACCTTGCAACGTTTGGGCATTTTCGTTCCGCGAGAGAGAAAAAAGATGTAACGTAGAGGAAAAGGAGAGAGAGATCTTAGATACACGTTATGCTATTTTTCCTTGTGGTTGCTAATTTCTAGTGAGAAATAACACTGCCTTCTTTTTGGCGCTTGTGTATTGGTGCAAATTTGTAGGAAATATATTTTTGGTGCCTACTTTTTGTCGTTATATTTCCTTGGTGCCTACTGTTTTGGGGCGTTTTTTGGTTCCAATTTTTTTGGCGTTTTTTTTTTATGCCTCCTTTTTGGTGCTTATTTCTGTTTCCTGGCTAGTGCTTGTGCGAACTATATAGTGCTATCCATTGCGGTGTCGGATTTATTGGTATTGCCTTGCGGGTCGAAGTAGTGCGCGTTGTTGCCACGTTTTGTGTCCGGCGTTTACCTACACCGGTGGACCCTTCTCCGTTTCTCTCTGAAAGTGTTGTGAATTTATTGAGATATATATTCTTTCTCTCTCTCTCATTCTCGGGCCTCTCCCTCTTTCTTTGTTTGCCTTGAAAGTTTCACTTCTGTTATGTGTACTACGATGCACGCACTTTTTTTTTATAAGCAATTTGAAATCAAGATGTCAGAAGCATTATTAAGGTCCCGACACACTGTCCTGTTATATCCAGATGAAGATTCACCACTTTAGGTAGATAATTTTTGAATGCAGGTCACGGTACTATAGAGATCAAGAGCCTTTCATAATTTTTGAAAAATTCCATTGGTTTTAAGAAGATCAAGACTAGTTTCTCATGCGGTATCACGATGCACCCTTTTTTTATGCTCCCACTAACACTATACTATTTCACCTCCTAGACTGATTTCCACCCTAGAATCGTTTTAGCATTTCTCTAAAGTGGAACCACGTTGATGCCTATTGACACAACAACTTCCTCCGTACAGGTTTCACTCCAGTGGGCGTTAGGTTAGGTTAAATGGCTGCCCTTGCGAGGGGCCCATTTGGACAAAAATTTAAAATGTGTCTGTTGTGATGCCATACAGGGGGAGCGGAGGAGAACAGAAGAGGGGCGAAACCATACAGAATCCAGGGCTTGGATTAGAGGATTTGAAGATGGCGACCAACAGTGGCGATTTGTGTGTTAACAGCTTCAAGCTGCTGATGAATTTCGCCAGAAGTGTGATATTTAAACCCGCAATATCTGCTGATGTAGCTAAAAAGTGAGAGTCCAGATGTTTGAACCTTAGCCCGACGAGAGCAGAGCAGCTGAGAAGAAGGTGCTGAGATGATTCCACCTCGTCCTCCAGACAGCTTTTGCAGTAAGGGCTTGAAGCAATGCTAAGCCACACCGCATCGACACCTAACGGGCAGTGCCCGGTGAGGATACCTACCAAATTCGATAGATGTGGCTTAGCCTTAAGGGGGTGGTAGGGTTTAGCGCTAAAAAAAAACACTTTTTTTTTGAATTTTTTACAGAAATATGGCTTAAGATACTTTAATAAAATCAGTTGCATGTTATTGTACATCTTTTCAATCAGTTTTAAAAAATATTAATAATAAAATATTGACAAATAAGCCCATGACAGAGTTTTTTTGGAGATATGTTTTTCGAGAGGGGTTAACATTCTGTCCTTCAATAGGGCAGGGCATTCGCAGAGGAAATGGAAGGTTGTTTCCTTTTTCTCCGGTTGTTTACAACTGTGACAGTATGTGTTGTGAGGGATGCCCAGTTTGGCTGCTTGTTCTCCCACAGACCAAAAGCCAGTTATGACTGCCGTTAGTCTCCAGGCGTCCCGTCGTTTCATGTTGATCAATGTTGACGATTGCTTAAGGTTGTAGGTGGGCCATAACGTTCTGCTAATTTTGCATTTTGTCTGGTCTCTCCATCTACAATCTGCGATTTGGAGGTATTTTAGTGAAATTGCACTCTTAACTGCACTTAGGGGTGTGAATACCGATGAAAGGGCGATATTCATGGCAGATCCCCTTTTTTCCAGTTCGTCCGCTTTTTCATTACCTTCGATGCTCCGATGTCGCGGGAGCCAGATTAAGGTAACTTTATGGTTCTCGCTCAAGTTGGTGAGGCTATTCCTGCTTTGCTCCACTACTTTAGAGGTTGTTGTAGCTGAACCCAGTGCCTGGATTGCAGCTTGGCTTTCCGAAAGAATAGCGGTATTGCCCTTAAAAGAGGGATCTGCGATTAGTAGCCTACAAACTTCCCCAATTGCCAGTACTTCCGCCTGAAAGACACTGAAAGCATTAGGGAGGCGCACAGATCTTTCAATTTTAAGTCATTAGTCATTACTGACATCTTTTGAAAGACCCTCTGCATGTTGAAATTAAAGAGAGCAAGTCAGCAATTTTTTTTGAATTTTTTTTAACTTATAAATACCTTTCTTCAGTCAATATAATTTTAAATAAATAATGGATTTTTAAAAAATCTGCGCTTGATTCCTCTTTTCGCCTTTGCATATGTTCGGTTCTGCCTTAAAAATCGATGTTCGTTTGCTCAATAGTTTTCACATAGACTTTACAGCAAAAAATTCCAATTGAGCTTCGCACGCGACTTGGTTAGCAGGGCAATAAAGAGCAACATGTTTACAGGCCTTCTGTGGGAAACTACGTCAGACGCGTTTTGTTAGAGCAGACCAAGGCGAATCTATTAAAGGTAAATCAGCTGCTTTGTTTTTTTTCTTTCGCCGTGTCCTTGTGGCTGTCAGCTAAGAATGAAACAAGGCGAATTAAATCTTTGTTTTCTACAGCGTCAATACTTTGCTTTGACAATCAAACGTGCAAAACAATGTTGTTGGTCTAGTGCCAACACCTTTAAAGAGCAGACTTTATGCTAATGTCAAATATGAAAATATTTGAATATTCATTCTACATATATTCGTGGGCATCCTCACGGGGCACTGCCTGCGGGGTACACATACAGTGAGACTCGGAATTATTTCGAGTCCGTTTTGCGTCAGCTGTATGGAGGATGAGGTGGAATCATCTTAGTACCCGCTCCTTAGCTGCTCAGCTCTCGCGGGACTAAGATTTAAGCATCTTGGTTCTCACTTTCTGCGCCTGCTGATAAAGCAGGTCTTGATAGTAAAAATCTGATGAACTTCATCAGCAGCATAAATAGGCTAACACAATCGCAGACTAGTCACCGTTCACCGTTCACAGTCCACAAACACTCAACCCTCCCCACCCCTTTCCCTTTCGTCCCATCGTCCTTTTCCTTCACCTCTTTTTCCCCTCTTGCAATGGTATCACAAAGGATGAACCAAACTTCTTTCGTCCAGGTGGGCCCACTCTCTGGGCAACCATCACTACCTAACCTAACCTAACCATTCTATAGATAAAAGTTAGTCTTCAGCTTAAAGTAAGTAGTTTTTGGTGCTATGACGTTTTTCACTTTTTTTCTTGAAACATTTTGCTAGATGTCTGGCCTTTTAACAAAAATTTTTAGCAGGATTTTTTTCAGTTGCTTTCCCTCATTCGAATACAAAAATAGTTGCCTTTTTAATCTACGACTATTCTCCCTCAGTTTTCCAACGAAGATGAAGACGACGAGCAGCGCTTGGTCACCGAGCAGTGGATAGCCTTCTGCAGTTTCCATTTGGGTGACTATCAACAGGCGTTGCAGCAGTACAAAATCATTCGTGACGCTGAACCTGCCACAGATGACATAGCGCTCAATATCGCCGTTTGCATGTTTTATTTGGGAATGTATGAGGATGCGCATCGATTGATGGAACAGACACCGAATACGCCGTTAAAGCTGCGTTTACTCTTTCATCTGGCGCAGAAGTTAGGCAATGATGCGCAGGTGACACAGTTGCAAGATTCGTTGCAGGAAGATGTGGAAGATCAGTTGAGTCTCGCTTCGATGCATTACTTGCGCGCACACTACCAAGATGCGATTGATATATACAAACGTTTGTTGTTGGATAATAAGTATGTACATAATGGATGTCTAGATGATGTAAGAACAAACAAATTTCGCTTTACCTTTCTAGAGACTATTTGGCCATCAATGTCTATTTGGCACTTTGCTTTTACAAATTGGACTACTATGACATGTCGCAGGAGGTGTTGGACGTTTACTTGGCCAAACACAAGGATAGCACCATTGCCACAAATCTGAAAGCTTGCAACCGTTTCAGGTTATTTAATGGACGTGTTGCCGAACAGGAGATACAAAATATTGCAGATAATGGCACTTTTGGCGCAGATTTGATACGACACAACTTGGTAGTATTTCGCAATGGCGAGGGCGCCATGCAAACTTTTCCATCACTATTGAATATCGTGCCAGAAGCGCGTCTCAATTTGGCTATTTACCATCTGAAGAATGGCAATGTGCAGGAGGCGCATGCGTTGATTAAAGGAATGCAGCCCACTGTGCCACACGAATACATTCTCAAGGGTGTTGTGCATGCCGCGTTGGGCCAACAGATTGGCTCGGTGAGTTGTTCATACATTAGTTTGTACATAGATCATTTCGAAATGTCTGTCCGCATCTCATTTATTTACTATAGAAGGAGCACATAAAAACGGCTCAACAGAATTTACATTTGGTTGGCAGTTCCGCTACGGAATGTGACACTATACCCGGGCGCCAAAGCATGGCCTCGGCTTTCTTTCTCTATGCCCAGTTCGAAGAGGTCTTGGTTTATATGAATTCCATAAGAAGCTACTTTGTGAACGATGACACATTCAACTATAATTATGCGCAAGCCAAATGCGCCACCGGCTACTACAAGGAAGCCGAAGAGCTGCTCATGCAAATTACGGATGTGGATATTAAGAATCATCATGCCTACTGTATGATTGTAGCAAAATGCCATATACATGCGGGACGTCCTGGATTGGTACGTAAAATTATTGCTTTGAAATCTAGTTTTGAGAGCTCATTCTGAGAGCTTGATTGGCGCGAGTTCAACAAAGTGCGAGAGTTATGAGTTCTTCGTTGTAGCAGTTTATCAAGCCCCGTCGGGGGAGGTAAAGTTATTGTCAATCAAACTATAGGCCCAACAAACATGCTGTTTCGACTGGTCGGATCCAGAAGGAGAGGGATGCTAGATGAGTGGTTGTAAATGGGTACATTAAAAGGTGTGACATGGGTAAGATAGGTAGGATTTTAACCTGTTGCAATTTCCTGAACGTAATTGTGCCAAGATAACGCGTGTCACACGAGGCAGCTGAAGGCCGTTAACTGCAATAGCCAGCTGGTGGCTGGATTTGAAGAGCATTAGCTCAAGAAGTAGGTGAACGACTCGTGATGAATGCCGTTTACGGGCTGTCTATATACAGAGGATGGCCTCCGTCGTAGCCGAATGGGTTGGTGCGTGACTACCATTCGGGAGAGCATAGGTTCGAGTCTCTGTGCATGAAATAGCAAAATTATATATTAGAAAACGTTTTTTCTTATAGCGGTCGTCCCTCGGTAGGCAATGGCAAAGCTCCACATAAAAACCATTTCCCGTTCGGAGTCAGCTTAAAATTGTAGGTGCCTTCATTTTGTGGAACACCATCAAGGCGCACGCCACAAATAGGAGGAGGAGTTCGGCTAAACACCTAACAGAAGTGTACGCGCAAATTATTTATTTATTTTTTTTTTTATACAGAGGCTGGATCCGTGTTACATTAGATTTGTGGGGAGTTGGGCAAGTCCAAGCACACAGTCAGGAGACCATTGTACTACACCCGGATAGATTTCAGTAGAAATAATAGATTTAGGAAAGATAAAATGTGTGTGGTAAGACGGATAAATTAGTTTGAGGTCACTCTTCCACAAATCTCATTCATTGATGAATCTAAAGAGATCCGGAAAAGAAAGAGTAAGACTTCTTTCCTTAATCAGTATATCCCAACCCAATATCCTAAGTCTGATTATGGAAAACGCCGGACAGCTACAGAGAAAATGCTCTGCAGTGTCGTCATCCTCAAGACAGGATAGGCATATCGGGCGTTCGACGACCCACATGGCAGCCATATGTTGACCACAGGCGTTGAGCCCTGTGATTACACCCATCAGTACTCTCAGGTTCTCTCTGCTAAGTTTTAGAAGAAAGGTAGCTACTTTCTTGTTTGGTTCTTTCACAAAGCACTTGGCTACTCTGCACGAGTTCAACTCACACCAACGTCCTCTATGGGTAGACCTCGTGAAATCGTCAATCCCTAGTTGAATCGATGCAGAATTTACACCTAGAAAGGGTTCAGGGCCCAGTGGCATACTTGCAGAGCTTTCGTTAGCCAGTTTATCAGCTAACTCGTTCACTGTGACACCACAATGATCAGGCACCCAAATAAAACTTTGTTGTGTTTTGCAACACTGTTAAGTTTTGTCTTACATTCACCGACTAATTTGGAAGGGCAGTGTGGGTTAGCAATGGCTTTTAGTGCAAATATTCAAGTAAAAATGTATTTTAAAAGTGAAAACAAAACACAATATTTATTTATTCATTATTTTGTAGGCCTGGAATGTTTTCACCACACGCGATACAAACTCGGAAGCCTTTTTATTACTTCAACTTATAGCTAATGAGTGCTACAAATGTGAGGAATTTTGGGTAGCCGCAAAGGCGTTTGATATGTTGGAAAAGTAAGCAGACAAGAAAATTGAAATGAGTTCCGTATTTAATATCGCACTTCCTTAAATTCTCCTCTCACTCCATAGACTCGATCCAAGCCCTGAAAATTGGGAAGGCAAACGTGGTGCGTGCGCTGGCGTGATCTATGCCTTGGCTTCGAAAGCCGATAAGGGATGCCCACCGAATGGCGTCTCAGATGTGATTGGCTTGCTGCGCGATTCATCAAATCCACAGGCAGATATGATGGTAAAAGTTATACGCAAACATATAAATAGTTTGAAATGAATAAAATAAGACTTCTATTGAGAAGAAAATTAAAAAAAATACTAAAATTTGGATTTATTATTGTACTTTCTTGGGTACTTTAATGCTTAAGAAGTACAAGGAAGTTTAATTTTTACTAGAATCTTCGTAAAACTTATCTTCTCTTAAAATATATTTTCGTCTCCGGCACTGTCTGTTATTTATGATATGGTTTCTCCTAGTAACGAGAGCACGGCCATTCGTTCGAGTGAACTTTTTACTGCCTATTAAAAATGCGCGCAGATTCGAGTCTTCAGGTATTCTGCCGCTGGGAGGCTAATAAATTAGATTAGATTAGATTACTTCGCCCTCATGAGCTTTTATAACCTCCACTCTAATATGAAAAATCTTGATGAAATTTTTGGAGTACAGAATGGATCAGCTGATTCTCCAATTAACCCAGTTGCTACCATTCACAAGATTTTTTACACTCCCTGTTTTTCTTTTTTCTTCTTTTGCTATGGTGTAACAACGACCCAGCGCTCTTCAAATGGCCAAGTGTATCCCTTTGCGATATTCACCCGAAACAAACCCTATTGAAAGACAAGATGTGGAAGGGGCTGATAAATAATGTGAAAGACTTGATACTTATTAATCCGCTGTAGCCGAGTGGGTTGGTGCGTGACTACCATTCGGAATTCAAAGAGAACGTTGTTTGAATCTCGGGGAAAGACCAAAATGAAGCAAAAAAAATAGTGTATTTCTGCCATCAGGAAGCTCCTCATAAAAAATATCTGCCGTTCGGAGTCGGCTTGAAACTGTAGGTCCCTCCATTAGTGGAATAACATCAAGACGCACACCACAAATATGAGGAGGAGCTCAGCCAAACATCCACAAAGGGTGTACTATATATATAATATATATATAAAGTAGAGCATTACATAATGTGCGTCATGTCCATCCTGAGAGACGCGCGTGATAAGTATGTATATCACTACGAGGCATGAAAGTCAAAAGTTTTACTTTGCCAGTTCTATGTACGTAGGTACATCAAAGCCCTCTACAAGAACTCGGAACTGGCAGTGCTTCACAAAGGCGATATCAGCGATCCATTCATTACCAACACAGGCGTAAGGCAAGGTTGTCCCCTGTCGCCCCTTCTCTTCGCCTTCGACATTGAAGACGTCATGAGCCAACTGACCCAGCACAAAAAAGGCATCGTATGCAGTTTCACCAGACATCTTGACGACCTGAACTTCGCCGATGACATTTGCCTCCTCTCTCACAAACTCTCTGACGTGCAAGCGAAGGCGGACAAACTAGTCGCGCTGGCACGCACTGTCAGACTGGAGGTCAACATCGCCAAGACCAAGGCTATTACAGTTAACTACAATAACGCAAGGCAGATATTGGTTAATGAATGCCCGGTGGAATTCGTCGACAGCTTCTCCTACCTCGGTTGCATCATCAGGGCAGATGGTGGAGCAGGTGAAGATGTTTACTGCAGGGCGGCATTCGGGCGAAAGCATACAGTATGGAGGAGTTTGCAAATCTCCAGGCGCACTAAACTACGAATATTTGGCTCATCCGTAAAGTCCGTATTGTTGTACGGAAGCGAAACATGGCTGATCTCTAACAACATCTCACAGAGGCCACAATCCTTCATCAACAAATACCTCCGCACCATCTGTGGCAGAATATTCTGGCCAAACACACACACCCATCCTTAGGCAAATCAAACACAGAAAGTGGCAATGGATAAGTCACTCATTGAGGCACTAGACTGGAACCTGCGGTCGACCAAAAAACACTTGGAGAAGGTCGATGCTGCGTGAACTAGCAGATGCCGACATCTCATGGGACGGTGCGAAAACAACAGTACAGAACCGTGTACGTTGGAAGAGTCTTGTCGAAGCCTTATGATCCCGAGAGGAGTGAACAAGCAAAAAAAATGGACGTAGATATGGCGCCGAGCTGAGACAATGCCAATATCCGTTGAGGTGTTCCGTGGGCAACAGCGAGTATCGCTCGCGTTGAAATAGTGAGTTCTATTAGCATTACGGCAGTATAGACGTAGTGTAACGAACAAAGATGCAGCGGCTCTGCTGACTAGATCATGTGGTCCGAATGAATACCAACGCTGCGGCTTCCAAAGTACTCCATACGGTGGCAGCTGGTGCTAGCAGAGGAAGAGGAAGGTCTTCACTACGTTATAAAGATCAGGTAGAGAAGGACTTGGCTTCATTTGGTGTGCCCAACTGGTGTCGAGTAGCACGAGAAAGAAACGACTGGCGCGCTTTGTTAAACTAGGCCAACTGTCGTTTAGGTGGTTATCGCTTGCTTTAGACTACTCCTCGGCATAGAAAAATCCCATAATAAGAGATTGGAAGGTCTTTTTCGTAATACTTCTATCATACATCCTGAGCAGGTGTCCAAACCATCTTAGCCGCTGAGCTTTAGTGAAACTCACAATGTTTTGACCTGATATCAGCTAATCGATCTCAACATTGTATCTGATTCTGTAAGATCCATCAGATTCCTTTTGCAGTCCAAATATCCTTCATAGCATTTTACACTCAAAGCGGAGAAGGTAGTTCTTTATGTTAAATGTCAGTAGATTTGTAGTTTACGCGACTTCGATAGTAACTTATTTTTGAGAAATTTCAGGTGACCAAAACAACTACTATTATTAGCAGCTTGCAGACTATAATTTACGCCGATTAGGGGATCTGTAGCGCTGCTAAGGTTCACACCCAGATCTGATCTTCAGGTTGCAATAGCGTGTGGCGTTTAAAGACCTAAGAAGGTATTTTGTCTTATCCACATTAACTTCAAGGCCTGCTAGCTTTACTTTAGTTGTGAGCTCCTGCGCACAGTCAGCTGGTTTCTCGCAACGAAAGGGAGGGAGGTCGTCAGCATGGCTGCCGATCGGAGCACTTTTCGTGAAAATGGTAGCTGCAGTGACGATATCGTTGGTTACAAAATTTAAAACTAAGTTAAATATGACGGTAGAGAGTATGTCTCCTTGTTTCACACCTGTGACAACATCAAATGAGTCTGAAGCTTTTCCTTGTATCACCACTTTGGATGTTGCTTCTGCCAGGGTCATTGACCCGAATGACTCGAGTTTTTTCGGCACTTCTTGCCGACGAAGTATTAGATGTAGTTTGTTTCTATCGATGCAAATAAAAGTATTTTAAAATCCAAAAATAGGCAGTGTATGTCAAGGATGCGTTCAAAAAATTTGGCGCATTACAAAATATTGATCAGTAGTGGATCTGTTGGCTGACTGATACTCGCCTAGAATATCCTCTGGCACCGTATTAATATTCTCGACGAGGGAATGCGTTATAGGGCGAGATTAAGAGGGAGCTGCCTGTGAAATTATCTCCTTTTTATGTAGTGGAAAAATTTCGCCGCTCAAAAGGCTACGGCAAATCTCCGAGTGTAATTCTGCCATGAAAAAGCTCCTCAGATAAAATCAGTTTGCCGTTCGGAGACGACATAGGGCTGTAGGTCTCTCCATTTGTGGTAAAGCATCAAGACGCATACCACAAATTGTAAAAGGAACTCAGCCAAACACCTCAGGTGCCATTTGAATAGTTAGAGTACCATTTAACAGGAAAAAATAACAAAAACTAGTACATATTTTTCACTTATCAATTTCTTAAAAAACAAGAAATTGAAATAATCAGCACGTCCAAGTAAACCTCCAAAAATATGTTATTCTAATAAAACATTTGAATTCATCAAGTCTTCAACAGCAGCCTCATCAGCACTGCACGTTCATGTAGCACACATTTTAGTGCACATCGTGCAACATAACCAAAAACGTAGATGATGCCTCTACACATACAGGGAGGTAGTTAGCTTTGATGGTTAGCTGCTAAGCATTGAAAATAGTGGAGCAGTTCCACTTTATGCGCGCAAAGATGTGCTGTTGCCACAGTTTACAATTGGCACATTTGCAATTCAACAGCGCTCAACGCTGCAACAACAACATCAATACCAATGCCACCATCAAACGAACGACGTACCTAGGCAAGGGTGGCAGCAAGCAGCAGGCAGCATTTCTGGGCGGGTCGTTCCCACTATAGGATGGCTACATTGAATTTGCATATTTGATATGAGTATGCAGTGCACAAATATTTACAGGGCGTGCGGTGTTCATTACGAGGCACTCACACCTACAATTACACACGCCTGTCAACTCATACTCATTCAAATTCAATGTGCAACTATGCCATTGCCACAAGTATCCTCGCCATCATTGCCTTCAACACCAGTAACGACACCTAACGCCTTCAACACATCGCGCTCTGCTCCTCCTTTCGCAGCTCTCGTGCTACTCCGCATACTCTCGTAAAGGCTGCAAGTAACGCTTTTGTAAACGATTCTACTTTTGCATTTTTCATGTGGCAAATGAATGAATGTGGTTGGTTGCTTGGTTGCATGCCACTCAGTATGCTAACGGATGATTGTGGTATTTATATTCAATGCCTTCTAATTGCGTTGTTACTGTTGAATTTGTTTTTGTAATAACTAATTGTCACTATCGTTGCCGTTGTTATTGTTGGTGAAGTTTCGATGAAACAAAGGAAATAAAGAGAAAGACAATATCGCTTTCATAACAATTTATGGCATTAATTTATATATTTTTTTATTGGTTTATCGCGTCTTTGTCATTGGAATATGAAAGGTGTAGTGCAGAGAGCGATTCTTTGGGCCACATAAGTGTTCGTATGTGTGTGTGTTCGAGTATTTTAGTGTTAAGATGAGGAGCTGCTAGTTTATTCAACACCTTGTTGACATTCATAAATTGGAGCGTTTAACCCGTCCATGATTTCAGTATTTTATTGAAAGGCAGAATTTTCAGGATATTCTGAGCTCTAGTGCGATCGATGCATGAGAAACGTGGGCTCAAAATCGGAATAAAAGGCGGTCGATAAAGTTTCTAAGGTTAGTTAAATAGAAACGCAAAAAATGTGGGGCTTCCATTCAATATCCATTGCAGAAGCTGTGGAGATTTTTTAAGGAAGAAGACTATGGAGCACTTTTTCTGCAAATGTTCGGGCTTGGCAGCTAGGCAATTGAGGTCACTGGGTGCGCCTTTTTTCGACAGCGCTCCAACCTTAACCCCATCAATCTTCTCCATTACTGTAGATATCTGCCTGTCGGAGGTCTCATAATGGTATCATAACAGCTCTTTAGCTCTACTTGAGGAGTGCCAGAGAGGGACTTCAACCATTTCACCTACCTACCTAAGTCGAAACTGCTCTTAACCGGTAACTAATATTATTTAAGCCATCTTAACGGGCCTTTTTGACGACGACGATTTGAATCTCAGTAGTTTCTGTTCCGCTACACAGCATGCTTTTGTGAGTCTAGTAGCATATTTCCACCGAGATGCTAACTATATACAATTAATCTTTAATCGTTAAGTTAGGCTTCGTTGAGTTTCAAAAATATTCAGTTCTGCTACCGAATTTCATCATTCCCACTTCGTAAAAAAAGTGATGAAACTGAAATGGTGGTCAAATCACTGCTAAACAATTGTATGAGCGGAATTTCTATCCGATTAAAAATTGAAGAAGTGGAAATAACGCTCGCTCTCAGCAAAGTGAGAAATAATAAAAGTTGTGCACTCGTTCAGATACCGGCAGAAGTGTGGATGCATTGTGGTATAGAAGGAGTGAAATAGCTAAAGGATTTTCAAATATATACCCAAAAGGCCACATACCGAATGAATGGAGAAATAGCTTCCTATAAGCACTTATATTTTATGAAGGTAATGGAGATGTACTTTTGTGAAAAATTCCGGGGTCAAACTTACTTCGCATAACCTTAAAATATGGGAAAGGGTTGTAAAAGATCGCATTCAAAACATGGCAGAAATATTGGGAAACTATTCTGGAGGTTGCTTTGAAGCCGTGGGCAGACAAATATTTCGGTGGCAGACCAGGGACGTTTCAAAGCTCGAGTGAACCAAGAATGTCTAAAAAACAGCGTTCCGAACGAACTTCATAACGTCCACACAATGGCTCTGAAATTCATCAGGCGCGAATCCAATGGATTATTCTCTTTAGGCCTTTTTGGTGAGTAAGGTTCGAACTAAAGGATTCACTAGTATTGAGGCGCTGAAAAAACCATTGCCCACGAGTGGGCCAAAATATCTGCAAAAGGTAGTCATATCGAGCAAAAGTTAACTGTTTCTTAATTTTGTATTATTTTCACACATTTTTTACTTTGAATTGAAACGTAATTTTCCAAACTATCCTAACTAGCGTACCATTAGCGCAATGATCCATTGTAACACCTGTGAGGATGCTGGTAGTTGATCTGTTGAATAAAAGCAGACATTTTTTCCTTTCGAGATTCAGTTTTGGTCAGAGCGCTTTGGAGACCCTGCAGTTAGTAGTCAGGGATCACCTTCTATTGGATTCCGCGATCACGGTGGCCAGTTCGTTTAGAGGAATGCTTATGTCCTCTACCACTCGCTGATGGTCGAGCTTAGAGGCTTTCCCTGCACACTCATCCGCTCCTTCCAAACAAAGTATGGTGTTGGATAAGCGAAAGCGACCTCTTGCATTCTTGAATTGATGCCAGTGGCTTGTTACTCGTTACTCGTTACTTGACATTCGAGAAACTTGAACTATCGAGAAAAATGGTAAGGTTTGCCGGAGGTAAGACCATTAGTCTTATTGTTTTTGCTGCTTGGTCTATAGCGTAGATTTCAGCATGGAAGACCCTACACCCGTCTGGGATTCCGAGTACACTTTCGATTCAGTGCCATTGCCCATCTTTGAGCCTTCAGTATAAATATGGTGTCCATATCCAGATCTGATATGACACCGGTCTGCAAATCCCTTCTGTCAGGTATTTGCATTTTATAGTCTTTGTACAGATCTATTTTGAGAACCAGATAAAACTAGTCTCTTTTTGATGCGTCGTGCAAGTGTTCAAAAGATAGTAGAACTTATTTCAAGACCGAGGACAGAATCGACTTAATCGACAAGAGTCCATTCTACTGCCAGCCGACACTCCCAATAGGGATGTTAGTCTGATTTTAGATATCACTAGAAATCTCTGCCTTTTACTGATTTTACAATCTGCCTTAAGGGTTAAGAAATATTAGTTTGCATTGCAGATTCATTCCTTACTGTGCTCACTAATTGATGCCACATCGTTTGTAGCACAATGAGGTGAAATGGAAATTTTTGTAGGTGAAAAAATGGCAGCTAAAACTAAGTTAATTGATGCCTTCTAATCATATTTCTATAGTAAAAACAAAAATTCTGGCTATTTTGGGCAAAACTTTAGGTAGATTTTAAATGAATTTCTTTATGAATATATGTATGTATAATAAGTATGTAGTAAATTCGAATAACTGCCTTACATTCGCATATACATATGTACTCTAGGGTTCAATACTTCCAAACAAAATATTTTTATTGGAATTAAAATATATATCAGGTGTTTTTTAAGAGCTGGCGAACTAAAAGGGATAACAAAAAACATAAATATTTAATTTAAAAATAAATTTATAATGCATATTATTTTATTATAATCTGGTAGATAATTTCATGGCATTTATTTTTTTTTAATAAGATATCCGGCATATGTCCGTCGCACGATTAGCCCAATTTTTGACTACTTTTTCCAATAAATCAGGCTGTATGACGTGAATGGTGCCTTGAATAGTTCAATAAATCGATTGTTGCGCCCTCTTTTTGGAACCAAATGAAGTCGATGTTTAGCTGATTAACTGCATGTTGTCCTTGCGAGGGGCCCTCTTGGGTAAATATTCAAAATTTGCTCTTTGTGATGCTAAAAAGGGGAGGCGAGGCGAAAAGGAAAGGGAAAGGGAAGGAAGGAGGAGAGACAGGTGGAAAAAAGGAAGAAGAAGCTTTGGATTAGAGGATGACGACCAACAGTGGTGATTTAAGCTCGTAAATTTACTGCTTCACTGCTACTGATGTGACATTTAAACCCAAAATATCCGCAGGTGCAGCGAAATAGTGAGAGCCCGGATGTCTAAACTTTTGCCCGATGAGAGCAAGGCAGCTGAGAAGAAGGTTCTGAGATGATTTCACCTCGTACTCCAGACATCTTTTGCAGAAAGCACTTGAACCAATCCCAAGTCTCCCCGCAAGGACACCTAACGGACAATGTCCGGTAAGGATATCTATCAAATTCGATAGTTGCGGCTCTGTTAGGCTCAATAGAGTGCGTTGAGATCAAAATAAAGATTTTCATCACTCAAAATAATTCTTATTATTCAGTAAAAAAGTTGTTCGAAAACAAAATTGCATGATGTATTCTGAGCCACCTTGTATTTATATTTTATTTTTAAACAGATTCAGTCTACTTAGTTCGCTCATCTCCAATTAATGCTGGTCCGATTTGTATATGAAAAGTCTCACTGTTGTTTCACCTTTTGCGCTCATAATTCTGCACACTAAAAATGCTTTAACAGGTAGACTTTATAGTAGGATTTTATTACACGTTTCTTCCTCACATGAAAGTCTGATTATTGTTGTTTTTATTCTACTCATATGATGTTAGTGACATTTATTATTGTACATGTGTTATTTTTTATGCTGCAATTTTTCATTTACTAACATTCACACAAACTTATCTATACGCATACTCGTATATAGGCACGCGTGTAAAGATGTCATAAAGTGAAAGATTTGCGCTTTGCCTCTTTATCTTCAGCAGGAGCTTCTGTATCTCTCTCTCTCTATGCTACATACAAACATACTGGTATACTTGAACCTAAGCACTGTGCATGCAAATGCGTTAGGCAGACGTGATTCACATAGTAAGTGTCGTACATTATTATTATCTAGCCAACAGTTAATGGCTTCCAGCACAAGAGTCCATGCTTTGTAAATATATTATATATTTAGAAATATGAAGGTGTTAGAAGAAAAGTAAATGAAGATAATTGAGAGTTTATAATGAAAAGGCTGAGAGCAAAGTCAAATGTGTGTAGTATTTAATTTAACAGTAAAATGTTAGTGCGTTCCAATTTCAGGGGAGAGCTGATATTGGTTTAGCGAAAGTAGGGGTAAATTTTCTAATGCTGATGCGACGACTTAGTGCATGCATATAATAACGTTTTGTGATTCTTTATCAAAACTGAAACTTCTTTATTTCATAAAATAGTAACAAAGGTAAATTAACGGTAATACACATATTTATTAAACTTAGGCTAGGTTCTCTTAAACATATTTGTAAATTAGTACTCATTTTATTTAACACAACTTCAATCTTTCTCTCTCTCTTTTCAATGCATAATTAGGTTTATACACTTATGTACATATATATATATAATATATGTGGCTATATACATATGTATTCACGAAGTTAGTATACGTATGTGACTATATACATGATTTTTCAACACTTCCAAGTTGTAGATAGACAAAAAATGTTAAATTTAATAATCCCGTAAGGTGATATTTCATAAATAAGGTGCATTTCAATATTTCATTGAATAGTGCATTTCACTACACAGCAATACGTACAGAAAATCGAATACAAAGTGAAAAATTAAATTTTTTCATCACTCATGATAATTAGTACATCCATGTACATAAATACAGTGTTCCAAAAATAAACTGAGACACTTGTTTGTTCAGGCTTCAATCCTTTGCTACCTGTGAACGGTTTAATCGATTTTCAAAAAGCCCGTATAAAGTATTCAATTCAGTATTTTATTACAAAAAAAAAAAACGAAAATAATATAATATTTAACTTTTTTGGAAGTTTTCCAGGAAACAAAACAAAACTTAATTTCACAACTTAAACTTAGAGTGGAACAGTAATGAAAATATGGAAATAAATGAAAATTGATTAATGAAGATGTCAGCGTCACTACTAATGTGTGACATGGAATTTGCATCAAAGTGAGCTAGAACAGCTTCAGTGTTCATTTAGGCCATGTTCCATTTGCGAGTGCCCTTTGTTTTAGGTGTTGGGGAAGGGTCAGCTCTCGCAAGAAGCCTCTTATAAGCGAGAAAAATCGAAAGCTTCGTCTGGAGCTTGCAAAAAAGGTCCTTAATAAGGGAATAGAATTTTGGAAATTAGGTTTATCTAGAAAACCAAACACTGCCATGGATCCTAGAAATCTGATTCTGACTGTAAAGCATGGTGGTGGCAGTGTCATGGTTTGGGGAGCGGTTGCATCCACAGGAGTTGGAAACCTCGTTTCCATTGAAGGAAATATGGATGGCTTCCAATACAAGACCATTTTGGAACAAAACCTGATGCTATCCGTGGACAAACTAGGCCTAGGCTCGAGCTGTATCTTCCAGCAAGATAATGACCCAATGCATACTGCGAAAATCTTCAAGGACTGGCTGCAGTATTATGCTCCACGGCAACTATATTCACCTCCACAAAGCCCGGAATTAAACATTATTCAGCATGTTTGGGAAATTTCGGGGCGAAAGATTCGGAAGCACTCTATTACTAGTGCTCCAATCCTTAAAGAGAAGTTGCTGGAGGAATGGCAGAATATCTCGGCGGAGGAGCTTGAAAACTTAGCAGCTTTAATGCCCAGACGTTTGCAAGCAGTCATCGATGCTGGTGGTGGCTCAACAAAATATTAATTTCCACAAATTTAATCAGTTTTCCTAGATAATTCTTATTTTCTAAGTTCGTATGTACAGTTTTATCAGTGCTTTTTTTTGGGTTTTGGTGAACAACTTTTAAAGTAAATACTGAAAAAAAAAATTTTTTTACATTTGTTACATAATTATACTTAAAAAAAAACTGCACCATTACATTTCTTTTAAATGCTTTAGAACGGGAGAAATTGAGAAAAAAAGAAGTCGTACGGAGAGTTTTGTCCGCAACTGTACTGATGGTCACTTCTAGTAAATTCTTCCAGAACTTCCTACCCGTTGATTGCCCCAGGCAGGCTATCAGTCATTAGATTGATATCGGGCGTGGTGTGTTCACATCCTCGTCTCCTAAAATTAGTGGCGTTTCCTGTGTTTGCCACTACAAGCCACAGTCTGGCAGCCCTGTCTAGTATATATCTTCCCCATGAGTTCGTAGTAGGGGAGCCACACTCGACAGCCTTGGCGTTGAAGTCTCGGGCTACCATGAAGGGGCCACCAATTTTCCGAACTTGACTCTTTCTAAACAGTTCAATACTATCGCTGGGGGTAAGATAGCAGCTCATCATTGTGAAGCGTTTATTTTGAAGGTATGTAGAGCAACGACCGGTTCCGTGCAGTGTGACGGCGACTGCGCTACCGCTTGGTAGCCAGAGTGCGGCCATTCCCTTGGCAATCCGTCCGTACTGCTCACTGATGATGACCACATCTAGCTCCTTCTCGATAGCTTTTTATTCGAGTGTGTGTCTGCTGTGCGACTTCTATGCATATTTGCCTGGAATGCTCTCACCACTTCTTAGCTAGAGGGCATCTCCTTGACCCTGGCAGGTGGTCAGTCAGGTCGTATCTTTGCTCGGGTCTAGCCGATTTTTATTTCGCCGATTTCGATGAGCTTCGCGGTCCCTTCTACAGATAGCGTGAGGTAAGCACGTACTCACTCCCGCGTTCAGCGCTATTATCCTCGTCTGCATCTGTTACTCTTGCTTGGACTGCTGTTTCTACCTCCGCCTTAGCCGTCAAGGAGTGGAGATCTTGTATCTCAATCGTGGTGCTTGGCTTTAACTCCGTGATGGAAGCCGTGTCCTGCACAGTGCTTTTCAGCTGGTGCACGAACTCTGGTGTGACTTTCTCTCCCCTACCGAACTCCAAAAGTATGGCCCCAGCCTTCGTTTTCCTGACGGACCTTACTTTGACTGACTCATCCGTCATAATCTTTGCGCGCAAGACCTTCAGCACATTTGCATAGCTATGGCCTTCTGCGGGTTTTATTACAACAGCTTCTGGCTTTAAGTGTTGTGTTCACGGCTTGCTCCTTTTGCTTGACTCAGCTAGCTTATCGTTCGGCTTCTTTTGGTTGCCCCTCTTAGTAACTGTCTTCTAGCCTTCAGCCGTTTTCTCAGGGGGTTCCCTTTTGCTGCCTATGGGTCCATTTGCCCTGGTTTTCTTACAGCTCTCAGAGACAGCCGGATTGTTTGCCATTCGCTTCGGGTTCGACGACGCAGAGGTGATAGTATTTGTTATTTGCTGGATGGCAGTGTTTTTCCGGGGGCTCGAGAGCGCCCTTTCGCCTTTTGCTGCCATCCACGAACGTCTGTAGTTCACCGACATTCTGTAGTTATACGGATTGAGCGCTGCACCTTCTCTTCTCCAGGCAAAACATTCGGCTTGCTAAGGTATTATTTAGCCTAGTTCAACCTTTTGCTCACATTAATCCTTGAAAAAAGGGGCTTTTTTCTAGGAGTGTACGCTCTGTATAGGTTAGGTTAGGTTGATGCGGTTGTCCTGTGGGACGCACTCAGTCTCATAGCCCATTGTGATGCCGTGTGGGGAGCTTGTCCCTATTTCTCCTAAAACCAGTGTGTGCTTTTAAAAAAAATTGGAATATCCCTGATTTCTGCAGAACTGAGATCTTCCAATTCTACTTTTATTCAAATGTGATTTTTAAAATGATTCCCTTTTTTTAAAGCTTGGTAAATGACATGCAGAGTGACGTAATGCTTCTGAAAAATAAATGAAGGAAAATTTACGCAAACCATTTACGGCCATAAGTTAGTTAAAAAAATGTATAAAGGCATGACGTATTAACAGACTTTCAGAACATAGTTAACTCAGCTTCGCATGTCGAACAGAAAAAGTTACGCTAACAAAGCTAGCCGTCTTAGAAATTTGAATGCATGCTTTCAGACGCAACCAGGTTCGAAATTATACACAAACAAGAGAATAATCGAGAGTTGCATTTCCATAAAAAAAATAGTCCTTACAGGTACTACAAAAAATACACTACTTATATTTTAAGCTCTATCGGGGACTCTAACAGGCGTTTTCGGGAGGAAAATTCATCTAAACTACCGCAGGCGATCGAAGAAATTACTTTAAATTCATTTTAGTAACAACCCATGCAATACAGCAAGTCAAAAATTTTGCCCCCATAAATCGATCCTCCATAAACCGTGTAAATTTTCGTGCTATTATTTTTCATAATCTCCTACGTGTATTAATCGGACAAGAAAACATCGATGAATTGAAATCATTACCCGATGATCGGGAACATCTTTTAGCCTCGGAAAAAACTGGTACAAAGAGCTTTCTTCTGGGAAGGTCTTCCAAAATCAGTTGTTGCGCAGAAAATATTGATGCTGTCCGACTGAGCATCAACAAGATTTAGGATGATCACCCTTTGGTAAAAAAGTGTGGTTAAGGTGTCTTGCACATCGAAAAAAATGTTTTGGAAACGCGATTGGACAAAGTGCTTTGAAAATTGATGTAAAGGAATGCAAAAGTAGAGATTAAGCAGAATATTTTGAAAAATAATAAAACCGTTTTCAACCATCAATGCTCATTTTTGCATTATTAGCCCAGAAATATTAATAGCAACCCTCGTACATATCTAAGCTTCCTTCCTTTTATTGCTTTATAAAAGCTTAAGAAAATTAGTTGCACTTTTCTCGCACGACATGAAGTATACGCCGTGGCTACTTCAGTTTACGTTATTCCCTTTGCAATTTTAAAGCCCATTAACAAATTCAATTGATAGGAAAATGAAAAACGGAGTATGCAGAGATACTAAATAAAATCTACAGTTCCACGTGCATATAAGACTTTTCCTGGATAACGAAAATAATTGATTTTTGTGGCACCGTGTTATAAGCCACCTTCATTCGCCCCATGCGACTCAAATTGTGATAAATCATAAATGGCACCGCTTACTTATCGAAGTGACATCAGAATGAAATAAAGTGTGTTTAGTTGTTAAATTATTAAAATTAATTTTAAATATCATACATGCATGGGTGTTTACATTCTGATGAGGATATTATAATAGGAAATAGATCCAATAAATCACAGATATATTGTACTTCGCTAAGCGGTAATTATGCGAGTCATTAGGCATTAATCACCACATATTTAATCAAAATATAAATGCCGTAATTAAACGTAACTGTATTCATATGTCAACGTGCATAAACACGCGTACAAACGAATAAATGAATTTGCTCAATGTAAATGTACGCACACGTACACATACATATAAGTGTAGAAGTGTGTGCAAATGATTGGGTGCTATCCCTGAAGGGAAAATTGGAAATGAATTGAATTTCGTAAAATGTTCAGCATCTAAGTGAATGCGAAGTCTGAGAAGAAAATCATTTACAAAAATGTTGTATTTTTGTCGGAAATTGAGTCAAACTGTAGTTGTCGAATTTTCTGAGTTAGTTTCTTTCAATCCATCAAAAACGATCAATATACCCACAGTGCCAACTTTTTTGTTAAAAGCAGCTATAAATTTTGAATACTTTTACTCAATTTGGTTCCGTTGATTCCGTTCAGGCACTTTTGATGATAAAGAAAACGTCGATAATGTCACAGAATGGATAATTGAGAGGAGATCGAGCGGAAACAGATTGGAGTCGTTAGTGACAGTCAGGTTGCTCTAAAGGTTCTGGAGAACGAAAAGTAAACCTCGAAGATTATTTAAGAACGTAATAAGAAGCTTAGTTCTTAGCAGAATAAGCTCATACTTTTATGGGATCCAGAGCACTGCGATGTTCATGGGAATAAAATTGCCGATGAACTATCCAACTGTGGGTCAGCCGTTGCCGCACAGGGATCAGAGTTCTGCATCCGGCATCAGTTCATGAAGTGGATCATCGGTTATGCAGAACTCCAAAGTGTTTTGTGACAAGCCCGAACAGAAAACACTTTCTTCTGAAACTTGGTATACAAGACGTTCGGCTAATGGTCGGTATTACAGTAGGCAATTCATGGGGTCAGCATATGATCACCATTGGAATGGGGACTTTTTTTCCTTGTTCACTCCTCTCGGGCGCATAGGGTCTCGACAAGACTCAGTTTTGCTTTGGTTTCCTTAATCTATTTTAATTTCTGACAGGATAGGTGATTGGCCTGCCGTTACCAGTCCTAAGTAGTGGGAATGCCCACCTGTCGTTGCTTAGGAACAACGGCTTCTTACTGCTTGGAGCGCCATCTGTGTTTCACATTTTTAAGTGAAAACTTATTTAAAATCGTTGGGAGTGATGATTTGAGATTCGATGAAACGAAAAAGCGACACCAAAAAGAAGAAGAAAAAAGATATACGTATATATATGTATGTATAGAAAATGCTTCATTACCAGGCACACAGAAGGATGGCATAAGCAAATTTAAATTTGTGAATTTATATATGTATGTATATATGCGGATATATGTATATATGTTGTGTGTATGTACATATGTGCCTCGCCACAGCAAAACATACGGTAAAATTTCTCAAGAAATCCAGCGCGCATTCATAGGCACAGCATTGCATGTACAGTAGGGCGGGTCGATTTAAAAATCGCTCATTGCTCTATGAAAATCGTATTCTAGGGATCAAAATAAGAAACTTTGCCGAAGGAACCATACCTCTAAAACGAATTCTGATGTCCCCCAATTTCAAAATATCACCATTTTTGGCCTTTACATGAAAAAATCAGCTAAATGGCTATGTTTTTTCTTTATTTTTATTTATTTATAATATTATCTATTTTTTCTCTTAAGAAATTTATTTAGTCAGAACATATGTAAATGAATGAATGTGAGTTATAGAAAAGAAACTAAAAAGTTCGACCCATATTGGGGGACATCAGAAATCGTTTTAGAGGTATGGTTCCTTCGGCAAAATTTCTTATTCTGATCCCTAGAATATGATTTTCACAGAGCAATGGGCGATTTTTTTGCCTTCCCACAAATCGACCCGGCCTAATGTACAGTAACCTTGAACAGGCAGCTGCGGTTGTCGAGCATTTAGAAACATATATATGGGTGCAAACATATTTACGGAGCCGCGGGCACTCGACTTGACAAAAATTGAATATTGGCAAATAATTCTACGCGAAATATTCCAATATTGACTATTTTCGAATTGTCGAGAAAATTAGCATATGGGCGGCTCGTTTTATGAATGAAAGTACTTGCTCTTAGAACTATGAGCTCGAATTTATAAATCAATTTTTTGATGATGAGTTTTTGTTGCACAGTACAATAGTTGAAACTGTCCGCGCCGCCGCGACTGTTCAGCGCTATGGCAACTAGGATGATGGCCGCTACGCCTGCGCCTATTAATGCATTTTGTTCTTGTAGTCGCTAGGCATAGAATTTTAGCTTTGGACGACATACGCATTTACAGGAATAAAGTGAGTGGCCTGTGTGTGCGGTTGTATGTAGATGCATATGTGTATATTAATAAGCATTGTTTTGCTGGAAGTTCAGAACACAAATATGTATGTACGTACATAGGCTAGGCCATAGTATAGCATACATACATATGTATAAAAATTCAAACCAAGCGTCCTACGAATGTTTGCGTGTATGTTAGTACGTCTGTGTATTATACGCGTTACGACGCTCATAATAGCAACCGCGTGTGCTGTATTGCGTCCGTATTTTTATATTCGTAAATATTTTCATTTTTAAATATTTACCGCAATTATGCCGAAAAATAATGCAGAAAAGTGTCGTGAATTTCGACAGAAAAAATATTATAATGAACCTATAATTATCCCGCTCCTAATCCTGCTTTCGTCTCATTCTCTCTCAGTTTGTTTTACGGAAGGTTTCACTTCTATCGCGTCTAACCGTTAGACTGGTATTTTTTTTTGCAGGAAGATCGCGCACAGATGGTTGAGGACTTCGCTAAATTTCGTGTGTCTGCGCTATTACCGCGGTTGCCCACTTCCTCTTGCTGGCGCCACTGATGCAATGTGTAACTGTTTGCTTGTTTTAGCAGCCTCAATGCAAATAATGCGCTGACTATTGTGCGGGAGTAAGGATGGAATGAATAAAGTTTTGGGATTGAGGAATGAGATTTTTTGTTTGTTTGTTTTAGAAATAGGGAAAGTAGGTAAATTTGGGAAAGTGCGACGACCGTGCTTTACGTGGGATTCGAACCCACAATCTCTGGGATGGTAGTCTAGCGCAAGTGCACTAGGCCGCTACTTTATAAAAAAAAAATCTCAAAAAAAAACCAACAATGGGGACTTAGCTAATGGGATTTTTAGCCGGAGTGTTTGAGGATTTACCTCTATGTTTCTTGGCTCGACTTTTTCAAATTTCAAATTTCAATACTTTATGCTCCGTTTAATTAAACTGCAATGAATAAGTTAATACACTGGTTTGAAATGGTTTAGCCTCTGATATTCCAGATATTCCTGTTCTCAATTTATACAGGGTAAAATTTATCATGCTTGGCAGAGCTTGATTGACAGAAAGTAGTGGTGGATGGAAGGTAAGAAGGTTCTATGCTTCTGGCTGGTATGCAGACTCTCTTAAAGAATTACAATTCTTCCAATCAATACCAAAATTACTGGATATAATACATAAGTCCAGATTCATTACTGTTTTTATAGCGCATTTAAATACTAAGCTTTGGGATTAACCAGCAAATATTTTTGTCTAAATAAATTTCATTGACTTCTAATTTGTCAAATTAAGTTCTAATCCCGAAATATAAGCTAAGCTACTTTTTTTATATACAGCCTGAATCGAATATACCGAAATCGTGTTCCAATGTAGTATTGATTCCTACAGAGCATCCAGCATCAATCAATTATTCATTCAAAGCTCAAATCTCGTTGAGTCTTTTGCTGTGACTGTGTGCTTCGTGTGTATTATGGTGATGAAGGGAATAATTTTGCACAGTTTAGTGACATGCTGCAGAAGAGTTCCTACATATATAGATAACATACACATACACACATATGCATCACTTAGAATCAGGTGCCAGTGAAAGGATAGCCGCAGACACTCAGTTGAAGCAGCGAGAAAAATAAATAGGAAAGTCAACTGTATTGGCAAAAGCAAGCCAAGTTTATACTCATAAGTGTAATTAATAATTTTCGCAAAGCAATAAAAAAAAAAAATATTTACTTAGATACAATACAATCAGTACTGAATAAAACGTTGCCGGAAGGAAATGATGTTAAATAAAAGTTGTTGTTTTTGCTGCTTCTGCTTTTTGTCCCCAGTAGAAAAACTTTTGGCTGGCACGTAATCAATTCTTAATTGTTAACTTTTGTACGTTTAACGATGGGATGGGCAGAGATGTTTTTACAGGGCTAGTAAGGCGATGTAGGTGGGAGTGTAGGAGGATTGTCGAAATAACAGTTGTGAATAGAAAAAAAGTGAAGAGGCGTGGTTGTGTAGCAATTAAGTTGCAAGGTTTCATGGAGGGGGAGTGACTGGTAGCGCATACTTAATTGCTAGCAGTGTGATTATACAGGGTGCAATAAAAAGGCACAACTTCAGTAAGGTAGGTAGGTGAAATGGTTGAAATACTACTTTGGTACTTCCCAAGTAGCACTGAAGCGTCATTTTGATGGCATTTGAGACCTTCAACAGGCAGATATCTACAGCCAGCCAGAATTGCTGCTGTAATGGAGAACATTAATGGGATTTAGGTTGCTGCACTGCTCCAGGCTTTCGAGGAAGGAGCTCCGAGTGGCCTTAATGTTCTAGGAGCCAACTCGGAGAAAGCGTTCAACAGTCTCCTTCCCTAAGAGGTACCCAGAACTTCTGTAATGCTGATTAAATGTTAAACCCAGCTTTTCTGCGTGAGTGCCGATCATCCAATGGCGGTACGTCCACAGCTACGCATTTGAAAATTGAATGGCGTCGAGTTACCAGGACTTTCTGAGACCTCAATCTACAGGGTTTGATTGAAAAGTAATGAGCCTTATTTTTTTAAGCAGTTTTATTAAACCTTTGGCTTATACTACTAATATTCTTCAAAATAGAACCCTTGAGCGTCAATACACCGCTGGTAGCGGTCCTTCCATTGCAGAAAATATTTTTTAAACTCATCCGCCGGCATCACGTTCAATTCGGCTGTCACAGTTCTTTGGATCGCCTCGATGGAGTCGAAACGCCTCCCCTTCAGCTTTCTTTTCAGGCGCAGGAACCAGAAGAAGTCCGGAGGGGACAGATCTGGGCTGTAGGGAGGGTGGGGAAGCACCGGAACCCCCATCTTAGCTAATGCAGAGGTACAGAGGAAGGCGGTGTGCGCCGGCGCATTGTCGTGATGAAGGGCCCAATTGTTGACGAGGTCGGGCCGAACCCGGGCGACACGGTTTTTCAGCCGAAGGAGCACTTCTTTGTAAAATGCCGCGTTTACAGTGCTTTCTGGAGGTACAAACTCCTTGTGGACGATGCCTCGAGAGTCGAAAAAGATGATCAGCTGCATTTTCGCCACTGCAAAATCCTAACACACTTTTAAAACAGCTTTAACGCGCGGAGCGATGTTGACTGCACCGCTGTTGTCAGCGAATTCGGACCGGTTTCTAGTGAAAGGGGAAGGTCCAACGATCATTTTCCCCCACCGGCGGATTCGGTTGATCGCTTGGCAGACGCTCCGCATGGGAAGGCTCATCAATCAAACTCTGTATTGTACTGGAGCCAAAGGGTTTTCGAAATAGCACTTAAAGAAATGGAGCTCCATCTTTTCCTCGCTCTCCTGAGAATGACCGGGTAGGAGATCTCTAAGACTAATTCAGTCTACGTTGTGGAACCCAGTTCAAAGAAATGCTACCTGCACACCCAAGTGATTTGATCTGGAACTGCACGATGGTATCGTCAGTGCTTTGATCGCAGTTTGACTATCGGAAAAATTGCTAATATATCCCTCACTCCAACGTTTCCTAAGCATTTTGCATGAGTGCACGATCGCGAAGACTTCGGCCTAAAAAATACTAGCAGTATTCGGTAGTTTTAAAGAAATGGATAAATTGGCTGATTTAGATAAAACCCCTGTCCCGATTTCAATCTTAGAGATGTCAGTGAAAACAAAAGTAACTACCTCGTTCCAATCCTGCCTCCTTGGAAAGATTGCCCTGGCACGACCCTCAAATCCCAGTTTGAGGATAGAGAGATCTGTCCGAAGCTCAGAGAAAAACAGTGATAACTGCCAAAAAATGCTACCATGTCCTTTAAGAGACTGCCTCCAGAAGCCAAACTCCTTTAACTTGATTGCACTTTGGGCAGTGATGGAAATAACCTGAAAGTCGATGGAAAGTAAGTGAGAAACGACATTAATGCCTCAATTTTCGGCATTAGAAAGAAGTTTATCATTGGGCGATAGCGTTCGCCATTCACTGCTACATTGGCGCCAGCCTCGTCTTTGAAGAAGTATAAGCCAATGATTCCTCCAGCCCATAGGCTGCACCAAACGATTGTTTTTAATGGATGTAATGGCTGTTCTTGAACGGCTTCGGGCTGCTAAACGACAATTTTGCAATTTTGCTTACTGACGTGGCCATTAAGCCAAAAATGGGCCTCATCCCTGAACGAAATTCAAGTTCCAAAATGCGGATCTTCGGCAGGTTTTTAAAAGCCCAACGGCTGAAATTATAACGCTTTGGAAGATCGACCGGCTTCAAATCTTCGACTAGTATTTTATACCCTTTCCCTCCCATTTAGAGCCGCAGTATTCTCTCTTTACTCCAGGCTGTATGTGGTCTAATTGGTTCGGTAGGACGGTTATGTAGGCGGCCGCCGTAGCCGAATGCGTTGGTGCGTGACTACCATTCGGGATCCAGAGAGAACGTAGGTTCGAATCTCGGTGAAACCCCAAAATTAAAAAAAGCGTTTTGTAATAGCGGTCGCCCTTCGGCAGGCAATGGCAAACCTCCGAGTGTATTTCTGCCATGAGAAAGCTCCTCATAAAATTATCTGCCGTTCGGAGTCGGCTTGAAACTGTGGGTCCCTCCATTTCTGGAACAACATCAAGATGCATGCCACAAATAGGAGGAAGAGCTCAGCCAAACACCCAACGGTTTGTAAATTTATAACACCGTTGTTGAGGCGTAACTCATTCCATGATGAAATATTAATGAATACTGAAAAAAACTATGTATTTGGTTTGACAGTAGGCACCATCAAAGAACCCTATCGGCAGAAAGTGCCTCCAATCTTACTTTATAAGAAAATGTGGGAATATTCAATACTCATTGTAAACTGCATGCGATCGCACATTTTTTGCAAACTACCCCCAACAGCAGTCACAGAAAAGTCTTAAATAAAAGTGAAAATAATAAACAAATTGAAATTTAGACACCCTAGGGAAATTGGAATATTTCTTAACTTTTTGTTTTCTGCGGAAATAGTTGCATCATTTCGGCGACACCCTGCACGCTTGTAACAACAACAGCAACTACGAATATGATAACTATAATTAAAACAGCAACAATAACCATTAAATAAATATATGGTGGCTTGGCTTAGTGCAGCAAAGCAACTGCCTTGAACTAAAAAAAAGTGAGGGAGAAAGAGCGCGAAAGTCAAAGTTGGTGCTGCTGTTGGCAATTTTTGCTACTCACCAACACATTTCTTGTTGCTTTGTGGCTGCTTTTCGCTGTTTGTGGCAATCCTACGTGCAAAACTATAGCTGGACAATTTCGAAATGCCACATTTGCAGCGTCTGGTCGTGCCGCAGCTTCATCCTCAAACCCTTCGCTCATGGCAAACTGGACACAAAACAATATATAAGCGCAGATAATATTTGGTGAGGCGTTGCGCGGCAGCGTAAACGTGGAAAGTGGAAGTAAAGGCGGAGCGGCAGTTGGTTATATTTTCGCTGATTTTGCTGCTTTCCTGCTGGCTATATGCGACAGCACGCACACATGCACACATGCTCGCATTCTTGCAACGTTTATAGATTTAAATTACTGCATACTTGCATCCACATGCACGTACCTATATACTTTACCTATATGGACCTACGTCCATTGGCGCGCGCAGTTAAGCATTCACCTAGTCCAGCAAAGTACGTGAGTTGCCTACTACGCGTACGTTTTCAATTAATTCCTCAGCTATTGTAATCGCTTACTCCAGCCAGCTCATCTGCTACGCAACTATGGTATTACACCCTGTGTTGAGCGTACGACGAGTAAACTACAGAGCGATTCTCACGTGCAGCTCACATTTCTCATATCCGCCTGACCCTCACACGGCCACCAACACAACTTTATTGCCTGTTATGTTGAAATCTTTCGCTTCTAGTCTATAAATTTCTACTAATTATAATTATGATTACTTCTACTCTTTGTTGTTGTTGTTTTTGTTTGTGTGTTTTCGGTTTTGCTATTGCTTTTCGTGTTATCCTTATAGAAATTGACAGATAATTAGCAATTAGACAACACTCAGAGTTGAATACCAAATTGAGTGGCGAAGGCAAATGAATGAAGTATGAAAATGCGGGTTGTTCCAAGTCAATAAATAGCATGAAATTTTAGCTAAATAATTTTTCTCAATACACAACCATTGGCGAAATTAACCCTTAAACACATTTCGCCTTTAGACTTATTTCTCGCGTTTCAGCTGAATTTTTAACTTTAGTATATTAACCCTGTCCATCGCATCTGGACCCCAAAACATAGGACCTGCGACGTCTACTACAGCGACCATGTAAAGGAGCGCCAATTCGATGTTGGATTTTTCGTGGCAGAGAGACTTTGTCGCCAAGTAGTGTCGTTCACTCCGGTGGATGAGAGTCTCGCAATAATCCGCATCAAAGCGCGATATTTTAACATTTTGCTCATTTGCGTCTACGCTCCGACGGAAGAGAAGGACGATGCGACCAAAGATTCCTTCTATGAGCGCCTGGAACGTTCCTATGAGCACTGCCCCCGCCACGACATAAAAATCATGCTTGGCGATTTCAACGCCAGGGTGGGCAAGGGGGGAATTTTGGTCCCACAGTCGGAAAATTTAGCCTGTACAACGAAAAATCCGGTAAAGGACAGAGGTTAATCGATTTCGCCGGGGCCCGAAACATGGTAGTCTACTGCACCCGATTTCAGCATAAGAAAATACTCCAAGCAACGTGGCTGTCTCCTGGTTGAAGAACGCGAAACCTGATCGATCATGTTGTAATAGATGGAAGACACGCTTCTAATGTTTTAGATGTACGTAGGATCTGAGGACCCAATATCGACTCGAATCATCGTACATCTAACTATGCAAAGAATGTTCGACATTGAAAAGCTGTAGTCACAACAGACAGCCAGTAGATTCGCCACTCGTCTCTCACTCCTGCTCTCAGAGAGTATTGCCCAGCAATCCGGCATGCACGAGCAATGGAGCAACATTTCTCGTTCCCTACGTACCGCCGCCGAAGAAGAAATCGGATTCCGGCGAGCCCGAAAAACAGTTGGTACGACGAGGAATGTCGTGCTGCCGCAGAAAGAAAAGATGCTGCCTATAGAGCCACGCTGCGATCGGGCGCAACGCAAGCCATGTGGGATCGCTGCAGGTTTTGACAGTTTAAAGGAGATAGATGAGTTGGCTGATTGGGAGAAAACCCCTGCTCCGACTCCCGATTCCATCTTGGAACCGTCAGTGAAGACAGAGGTGCAGATTTTCCCCTCGGTTCAACCCTGCCTATTTGGAAAGATTGCCCTAGGAGAACCCTCAAACTCTAGTTTGCGGTTACAGAGATCTGTTCAAAGTTCAGAGAAATACGGTGTTAACTGCCCGAAAATGCTAGCATGTGAGAGACTTCCCAACCTCCTTTAACTTTATTGCACTTTGAGCTGCGACGGAAATGACGCGAAAGTCGAAGGGAAGTAAGTGCAAAAGGACATCCAGGGCAGCACTGGGGCAAGTTTTACATGCTCCGGTGACGCCAATGCATTCAGTCCTTTGCACTCTTCCCAGTTAAGTGATATTATACCCCTTCCGAAGAGCTTCCCACCAAACCAGGCATCCATACGTTAAAATTGGCAGAATCACTATGTTGTACATCCACAGCACGACCTTGAGCCCTCATTTTTAACCGAACATAGATTTGCAGGAGTAGAAAGCCATACTGGCCTTCTTTACCCGATTTTCAATGTGTAGCTACAAAGAGTGCTTGGAGTCAAGTATCACTCGAAGATACCTAACTTCCGATGAAAGCGGGAGAACGTGGTTGTTTAATTTGGAAGTCGAAAGGGTGGAGGTTTATATTTTCTGGTAAATAGCACCAGCTCCGTTTTGTCAGAGTTGGTGTTAAGAAGCGTATAGTAAAATTTTATGGCAAATATTTTGATGGTGCCTTTCAAGCCTTTTATATCTCTCAGTTGTTAATATTTTTTACCATTTATTGAGGAGGTAGAGGGCTAAAAAGCACTACAAAAACGTTCCCGGTTATTTTTTTTTTACATACAAGTCCGGTTCACTCGATTAGAGGCAATTGATATTAAAGCAACCGTTATTGATCTAGTAACCCAAAGTTTTCTGATAATTCAAGTGAAGACTGCTCGAAAATAAACAGTAGGCCCAGGAAACGTGCTATTTCGACAGGTTGGGTCTAGCGCGAGAGGGGTGTTAAATTAGTGGGTTTAAGAGGACACGTGAATCGTACGGGTTATCTTCACATGCCGTGCGGGGTACCATCACTCACATAAATCGAGTACTTCGCGGTAAATTCGGTATATGCAGAATTTTAACTAGCTACAATATTAAGACTGTAATAGAGCTAAAGTTAAACGGGTCTCACGAGGCAGCTGAGTCTCTTCGTCTGCAATGGGTGGTGCTTGGACTCCGATAAAGCGATTCGGGGGTCAGGAGTTTTGGAGTGAAGTTTAATGTGAATGAAAGTAGTTTAATGTCTGTCTATATATTGTCTGATCCGTAGCAGAAGTCGTGTTTGGTCCTGGATCTCGTCAGTGTAGGCGAAGAAATGCCTCATGACACGCCTGCGAGGTGAATCAAGCTCCGGCTAATGTCTGTAGTGGTGATTTCTGTGTTAATACCCTAGTAGAAATTTGTTTGGTGAGAATTTTACTGGGCTCCTTGACCGGGAGCATGGAAGCTTCATTGTGAAGGCATTGTAGGGGAGACATCAGGAGGAATCCTGATAATAGTATTTTGACAAGTCTGGAGCTTTGTCCACTGCGAATCATTAGTACTAGCCGACCAGACGTGCGCAGCGTCATTTAGTAATGACTGGGCAATTGCTTTATAGGTCACCAGCAACATTTCTTTTTCTTTGCACCAAGTGCTTGAGAACCCTCTTGCGGTTTCGGACCTTAGTGGCAACTGCGGTTGCATGCGCCGAGAATGTGAGCAAACTGTCGAAGGTGACATCTAAAATCTGAAGGTTGTTAACGGTCAGTATTGGTGTATCAGCGGCTGCAGTTTGGCATCCTTCGTCCAGGTGTTAAAGAGGGCCCCCCTTGATTTAGTGGTGGAAAGTTGAAAACTCCTTGCAGTGAAAAATCGAGTAAGGCTGGCGAAATAAAAGTTTAATTTGGTACACAAGTCGTCAATGTCATCGCCGAATAATCGTCAGCATAGGTGACCAGCGAAAGTCCCTCTGGTGGCTGGTGGAGTTTTGAGATATCATCATGTTTAGGGTGCTGGGTTTTTTGGCGGCGGGTGTAGTTAGCTAGCACTGAAAAACTGATCCTTAGAGTTGGATGTCATTCGCAAAACATGCTTTCTTCTCACCCAAATATGTCGCCTGCAATAAGATCACTGACCCTAGAAAAGGTTAAAGGTAGTTTGTTTTTCCATGCCAGGAATGGGGTGTGAAGAGGTTTGGAGTTTTTCAAAGAAATCGATATTAATTTCCACATATTTGAACCCCTTGATGACTTCACTATCTGTAAAATTAGTCATGAATCGGCTTCAGCTAAAGTGTTTGGTATCTCAGCATTTCGAAGTTTATTATTAAGCTATATTTCTCAATTTAATAGATTTTCGGTTTACATACTACCACTCACATAATGTTACATAGTTAAACCTGAGCCTTCTAAACTCGAAATTCCAAATTAAAAAACCAAAAAAACAAATCTAACAAATTTCCCCGCAAGTAGATGACTCCAAATTGAGTCAAGTCAAGAATCTTTTTGGCTGCCATCAAACAGAAGGAACAGATAGAAAATTGCACTCTTGGCATTAGTGCAACCTAATGCATGTTACAAAAACACACATACACACATGCAGCCAGGTGAGTGCCACGTTGCATTGTGCGCGCATCCTCTCTTGAAGCGCCATGCTTTTGATTGCATGTCAGTGAAATCTAATTTACTGCTTCACGACTTCACAAACATCCTTTATTCTATGTGCGAGTATAAATTGTTTTTGTAAGCATACAAGCTTAGTGGCAATAAGGCATACATTCACAAATGTGTGTGACATTTAGTTGGTGGCAGAATCAAGCACTTACCAGTAGCAGCACAGAAACAACAAAATTTTTGGGCACACACAAAGAAGCAGTAAAATGTTGCCACAAAAATGCAGCGGAGGGTGGGTTGGCTGGCGGAGAGTTTTAAGCCATGAGAAAAGCTAATAAGCACACACACACTTATGCATATTATTTTGCATAAACAATTTTTTTTAGAACTATTACATCCACCAAATTGTTTTTCGAGCCTTCATTGCCATTTTCCTACACATTTTTTGTTTTTAAGAATTTGTTGTCAGTCATGCTTGCAAAGGCGCTGAGCGCAATAAACAAATGCACTCACTTGCACACTCACATATTCACATAGAGCTGCATGCGGATATGCATTTTCGTAGGAGCGTGAAGGCCCAATTATTCAGCTTGCTCAGTGGGCGTTACCTGTGCCGGCGAACGGGTTGGAGTCTTAGCTCATCAAAAGCTTTTGATGGCATACCAAATTTGCACCGTACGAATGTGACTTAGGGCGGGTCAAATGTTTTCTCTACTTTGTTTCGGCGACCGAAGTTTTCTACTAGCAGTTCTGAACCAAAAAATCCATGGGAACGTAAGTCTAAAATGCATTTCGAGCCTGCTTACTTTTGCTTTTTTTTCTTATTTTGTAAAATTTTGTTGGAAGAAAATGCATGCCCATATACGGTTTTCGAGTAAGAGAAATTCATTTTTAATGTTTATTTTGTTTTCAGCTCTTCACATTAATCCAACATGGGGGGTTCTCGATTTTTCCAGGATTTATCTAGTAGATGAAAAAATTGATGAAGGAGGAGGATGGTTCTACATGAAGAAGTCCACCGTGGGGAATGTTACTGATCGCCATTCACTTGGGAGTGGCCTGGACGATTCTTCTGCATATGGTTCAAGCAGCTCACAATGTCCGGGATTAGCCCATGTCTCCTCTGGGTAGCTTCCGAACACCCGTTCGGGAGTGAGTTAACGAAGCATACCAGGATAGCTGGTTGTGCGCTGGGTTTGGGGCCCGCCACTTTAAACCCCCTGCAAAGAATCGAGTTTCTTGGTCGAAGTTATTGAGGGACGTCAGTCGATGGGCTGCCAATTGCCGTCTTAGAGTCAATTCTGATGAAACGGAGTAGATGCTATTGAAGAAAATACAAATCTTCACCATTTAGATTTCCTAGATCAAACAATCTGTTTTTTACGCTCTCGTCGGAAGTCAAGTATCTCGGTGTAATACTTGATCCCAGGCTTGAACCTGGAAGCTGTACATCTAAAGTCGAGTTAAAAAGGCCGGTATAGCTTTCTATTCCTGTGAATCTATGTTCGGCAAAAAATGAAGGCTCTAGCCAAGTGCCCTACTCTGGATATACAACTTAGTGCTTCTGCCAATTAGATATATGGCTGCCTAGTTTGGTGGGTAGCTCTTCGAAAGGGCTATAATACCACTTAATTAGAGAGAGTGCAAAGTACTGCATTTATTAGCATCACTAGGGCGTGTAGAAAATGCCACACTTAATGTCGTTCTGCACTCACTTCCCGATGAGTTTGAAGTTCAATTCACTGCTGCTCAGAGCTTTATTAGGTTGGCTTCTGTAGGTAGGACATAATAGCATTTTTAGGCAGATTTTTCCTTTCTTCTCTGTACTTCGCACAGGTCTCTCCATTTGCAAACTGGGGTCTGAGGGTTGTGCTAAGGCACCTCTATTTTCAACGACGTATCTAAGATGGCATCTGGAATGGAAGCGGGGGTTCCTTCTAAGGAACCGGAGAGGCGCTTGAGGTTGCTTAGTGTCTCCTTTGGAGATAACCTGAAACAGTTCTCCAGCCTATCATCGGTGTTTTTCCTTTAAAAATAGTCAAATTGAATAAATTTTGCAATGCTACTTTCGCGAGTGGATAGTTTTGAGTAAAATGAACATCAAAATTGGATTTCTCGTACCCACACCAAAAAACAAAAAAGGGAGCTCGAAATCGATTTAGAGTAATGCTTTCCTGGACTTTTTTGTTCAGGATTGCCAGTAAAATATTTCAATCGCCGAGACAAAGTCGATTATGTTGTATAAGAACGAGTTGACCTGCCCTAATGCACATACGTTATCGGTATAAACTTACATGAATATGCATGTGTTTATTGGTAATTTAGGTGTACACTTTCTCATGCACTCTCTCTGCTTTGGTCTCTACTGTGTCCTGTGCTGCATATGCAATTTATATGCTAATCGCTAGCCATCGCCAGTGCAACGGATAATCAAGTGTCGTCTTTCATGTGTTGCTATTAAATATTCAAGGGTTTTAGGGAGCAAATGCTAATGTTGTATGCTGGTAAAGTGGTGATTGTGGATAAACAATGCCTGTTGTTCAAATAATAATAAAATGTTAATATACCTGCACTCGTACATAGAATATAATGATGCTAGATCGACACGTCAAGGGCTTTGATGCTGCTTTTGGCATATTGTTTGGAGTTGATAATTACGATACGAGTATTCAAGAATTACGGAAATTTCGGTAAGGCCTGCGATGTGCGGGGGTATAGAAATTTAGTGCACTGATTGATTTTAAAGCACTATAATGGGATGCTCATATTCCCTGGGGAGGTATCTGTTCATCGAATGTTAATCAAATTGACTGATGACTACAGCTGCGTACTGGAGGTAATCATTTCTTCAGCAACAAAAAATATTCATTTGGACTTTCATTAGAAGAAGCTATTAACGAAAAATACACAAGAATCCCCGAGAAAAAGGACGGATCAAATCTCATGGGCCTGGATTCAAGGTAAACCGACATCTTCACCAATGTCTCAAAGCTAGACGATATGGTTGGTAGAGAGATCTACTCGAAAGAATGCTCGATGAAATACAGCCAACGTTTACCGCACCACTCTGGCGTCTTCTGGGCTGAGTTAAGAATAATGAAACAAACGAAAGCCAGACTCACGAATGGCTCGAGCTCAACTGGGCTGAGTTAAGAATAATGAAACTAATGAAGCCCAGACTCATGAACCGCTCCAGCTCAACTGTGCTAGGTGAAGAACAATAAAAGAAACGAAGCCCAGACTCATGAACGGCTCCAGCTCAACTGTGCTGAGTAAGGAACAATAAAACTAACGAATCCCAGATTCATGACTGGATATATCTCAACACAGCTTATAGCAATTTACTCAAGAAATTTGAGTGATCGAACAGATTTCGATAAGATTCGATTAAACCTAAAACTTTCTCACCCGTCTGATTCTCCTTGTAGTGGGTACAATCGTAATACCGAGTCTTTAGCATATCTTAAAAAAAAACTCACTGGTTTCACTACTTTGGAAATTATAGAAACAAAACTTGAATGGCACCACCAATAGCCATTCGTCTTAAGTGTGAATCTCTGCACTCTATTTAGAGAGACAGCCAAAGTAAAGAAGAGACCGCAAGTACGAGTATAGATGGAAAAATCGTTTTGAAAAGTTTGTGTAGCGAATGTTGCTGATTCTCAATACATCTGCCATCTTAGTCTAGCAAGAACTGATAAAAAAACAGAGAAAGTGTTTTGAATTGTCATACTTCTCACGATAGGATATACCTGTTGCATTGATGGCTGTTGTAGTTATATGTTGGATTGTGCCTGCAACATAACCAGCAATTATTTCTACTCAGCATGCATTGAGGCTTGACGACCGTGAAGAAGGAACTCTAATGAGTTTTGCTATACAGGCAATGCAGTATGCACGAATTGTAGCCTCACAGTTACGTACTAAACACCCCTCCACAAAAAAGGTACTGATTAGCTCATAGGCTGCTAGTTATTCTTGATCCCTATGAGACTCCGCGCGTCTTAGACCATTATGAATATGTTTTACATGTACGCAGATTCCCTTCCAGTTTATTTCAGCATAAAATCTACAATCTTTCCTCTGTTTAAAATTTTAAAGGTTTCCGGAACATAGCGGGGACATTGGAACAAGATATCATCAACATTTTATTCCCTCTAAGTGTAGATTGGGCAGTTTGAGGACTTTCATGGTCAAATATATTAAAGTATTTCCAAAATACCCCATGCCGAAAGGTGAGGCTGCACTAATATTATTAGCTCTAGTGCCGTGGGGTGAATTACGCATTACACGTTTCGCCGATCTATTAGTCTCTTCATTGTCCTAAACACCACACTACCCTAGTATCCCCACTTGTTCAATGAGGTGTGTTTCCCTTCACGGGCGAACTTAGCCTTACTTATATTGTTTGATATTTCTTAAGGTAATGTACTTTAAAAGCTCTCTTAAGACGAACTTGCAGTTCTCGGGGACTAGTATTGATGTTGACCTCGTCTTTAGCCACTTCTAAAACAAAAATTTGCACCACCTTCCAGCCACATCCACAACCACACTGGTCATCCGCGCGTGGTTCGAACCAGTGCAGCCATAACAGCCGTTCGGGAAGAAATTCGCAGAAATCTCCTTAGAAAGCAGAAAATCATGTCCAGGGAAATAAATGTATCGACCAGAGCCATGTCAATACTAATTAGAGATGACGAAAGCCTTTCGTCGCTCAATCGGTCATCTTTGAACAACGCGCTTGAATAAAATTAGACTCGATAGATGCAAGCAGCTTCTTCAGAGCCACGCAGTCAACGGCCGTGAAAATATTATTTTGACAGCTGAGAAAACTTTTATTGTAGAAGAAGTTTTGAATAAGCAAAACCACAAAATCTATGCTACAACTTCTATAGACGCAAAAAATATTGTTCCAAGGGTTCAACACCATACAGACTCCGAAATGGTTTGGTGGAGAGTGGCTTGTAAAGGCATTACATCTCTTCATTTCTGCGAAAAAGGGGTTAAGACCGGGGCAAAAGTGTACCAGGAGGGTGCCTTAGAAGGCGTGGTGAAGCACTTGAGTAGTACTCTCCTCAATGGAGTGCGTTGGATTTTCCAGCAAGATTCCGCTCCAGTCCATAAGGCAAACACCTCCCAGCAGTGGCTAAAAAGCAATATTCCTGGGTTCATACCTGCAAAAGATTGGCTGTCTGGAAGACCGGATCGGAATCCATTGGACTACAGTTTATGGTTAGAATTAGAGAATCTTCATCGAAGACCAAGACATCTGTCAAGACTTCAAAGAAATTTGGAGAGTCTCAAACAATCTTTGGTTCGGGCAGCGACGTCAATATCCATAGAAACCGTGAGTGCTGCATATCTGAGTGCTCTAATCGTGTGACGACGTGGGTAAAAGCAAATGGTGATCATTTTGAATGAAAATGTATTTACTTTTTTGAATATTTACATGATTAAGTAAAAATAGCTTCATTAAAAAAAGTATTCTAATTTCATACCTATAACTGACTTATCTTGTAACAGAACCTATGGCAGGACAACTTACAACTTCGCTAACGGAAATGGGAGTAAACAGGGCACTAGTCTCGTTTATAGAACGAATGCTAACTGGGCCAATGATAAGCGCAAATCTGGGTGACACATCCACTAAGAAATTCCTGATCAGGGGTGCACCCCCAGGTGGGGTAATCTCTCCTCTTCTGTGGAACTTAACTATCAATAATCTTCTTCAAGAACTTGAAAAAATGGGAGGGAAAATAATCTCATATGCCGATGATATTGTTATAGCAATCTCGGGGAAACACCTTCCAACATCATGCGATCTTCAACAAACATCTCTCAACTGATTATCACTTTGGTGTAAAAGTCGAGGACTTGAAGTAAATCCGGAAAAAACGGATCTGATATTGTTTAGTAGGAAACTTGCACTTCAACACATATTCCTAGCAGGGAAACCATTTAGAGTAACAGAAAAGGGGAAATATCTAGGACTTGTACTGGATAGGAAGCTAAATTGGGGACTAACAGTCGCAGATTGTAATCCTGGAAAGAAGTGAGGATTGGAACCCAGCATGATACACTGGCTGTACACAGCAATGGTGAGGCCTATTACTCTCTACTATGGTATTGTAATATGGTGGAATGCTCTTGAGAAGAGGGAGAACATCAAAAAACTTGACAAGGTTCAAAGACTAGTATCTGTTCTCATAACTGGCGCGATGCCAACCACACCATCGAAATTATTATATGCGACATTAAACCTCCTTCCGGTAGATCTGCAGGCAAAATATAACGCGCGTAGCACGGCAATAAAGCTGAACACTCTAAGTAAGTGGTCAAATAAGAGCTCCCACCCATACTTACCATTACAACGTTCACGACCCTCCTACCCTCAAGGGAAGAGTGGGAACGGAACGATGTAAGACAGCACGAGTCTATCCATGTATGCACAGATGATTCAAAGCTCGAGGGTAGGGTTGGCGGAGATGTATACTCCGAGCATCTGGGGATCTCCTTCAGTTTTCGGCCCCCCGACTACTGTCTTTCAGGCTAAACTGATGGCAATATTGAAAACCGCGACACTGGTACAGTGTGATGCAATATCTGGAAATGACATCTACATTGACAGCCAGGCGGCGATAAAATCCCTCACAAAACAGGCGACAACCTCCAAGGTAGCCATGAAATGCCGCACATCTCTTAATGAGATGGCTGAGTCATTTCGCTTAAGGATCGCCATCGCGACCTCTGCGTAACTGCAGAGCCGACAAACCAGCGAGCCTCGGCACCAAGTTGACCGATATGTACTCATCTCAGAAAATGACATAGGCATACACTTACAAACATGTAAGCTACTTATCCTTGAAGAAATCGTAAAGAAAGCAAACGAAAGATGGCGTAATGAAGCCACCTGCAAAATTGCCCGTCAACTGTGGCCGACTTTCAATGCTTAACGCACAGAATCTTTGCTAAGCCAAAATAAACACAGTCTTAGCACACTGATTTCAGTCATAACGGTACATTGTCTAATGGGTGGTCACGCCCAAAGGATGGGTGTGCAAGCACATGATTTCTGTAGAAGTTGTCTTGATGAGGAAGAGGAAGAGACAATCTCAGACCTTCTGTGCCATTGTCCTGCTCTATCCAGACGGAGATTTGATATTCTAGGCAGACAATTTTTTAACGAATTAGAAGATCTCAGTTCCGAAGAAATAGGAGGTATTCTAAAATTTTTGAAAAGCACACACTGGTTTTAGGAGAAATGGGGAAAGCTACCCACGCCGCATCACAATGGGCTATGAGCCAGAGTGTGTCCCACAGGACAACCGCTTCAACCGAACCTAACCTTATGGCAGAACTAAGTAGAAGGTGTTCTAGAGTTTACCTTTCTTCCAGTTCATTGCAAAATTTTCAGTTACGGTTGTTTGTGATTGCTATATTGTATACGTATGCCGCTAGAAGTTTGTGGCTTGTCGGTATGCCTACGATAGTTCTGTTTTCCTTTCTAGGCAGGGCTAGTATGAATCTGGCGTACTTATCTGCATTCTGTGTGGACATGATTTTCGTGTTTTATTCCACCTCCTGTTTATGCTTATTTTCATGTCCGCAGCGATGTCTTTGTATATCGCATTTAAAGGCTTCAGAATGTCGTTTTATTGTTCAATTGGCATGTAAACTGCGTTTTTGGTAATCTCATCCGGTCTGGGTACTCATTATGCCCGGGTACTCAATACTTAAAGATGTGCAGACGTGTGTTCGCGGCTGGTCTCTCTTACTTTACATTACTTCCCTGGCCTTAAGAGCGTTTTCAGATGAAATTTCATATGAGTTTATTGCCTTTATCGCCGCTTGACTATCAACGTACACCTTAATTTTGGAGTTGCTCGATGTCTTTGCGATTACTATTTCTGCACCCTATCTTACAGCAAAGACATCTGCTTGAAAGCTACTGGAGCGGCCAGGAAGCTTAAATGGCCGTATAAGTTTTCGAGTAACAAATATCGAATTACTTTACTGGAAAAAACTCCAACTTCGGGCTGAAATTCGAATTTGTAAATAATTCCCTCTTACCTCATTCGTGTATATGTACGTGTATGCATCAGTATGTGTAGATGGAGATAATGAACATTTTACTATAATACAGCAGTGAGCAAACTAAATTGTAATTAAGAAAAGATTTATGGCCAATTTTGCAAGTTTCACACCAAAAACGCCATTATGTACATACATAACTTCATGAATTCACTATTTATATTCATAATACATACACATACATACATATATACACGTGTGAGTATATCCAGCTTTGATTCAGCATTTTAATGCATAATTTATTTATTTTGTTTTTTAAGCGCACAAATTCTTTTCTATTTGTAATTGCTTCAAACTACCAGGAGAAAGCCCATAATATGCTGCAAACTCATTTGTCGTATATTCTTTATTATTTGCGCCATCAAACAAAGCTTTAAATATATCCATAACCGAGACAACACTGGGAGCCAATAAACTGCGCAATTGCCAATTATGCGTAAAAAATATGAAAACAATGAAAAATTGCCAAAAGCAGGAGTTTGATGAGAAAAATTAAAGCACAAAACCAAAAAAAAAAAAAAAAAATAAACAAACAAAAAATGAAATAAAAGTGCGATTATAAAAGAGTGGTGAATAAATTGTGGCTGCATAAATGCATGAAAATGGCAAAATGGGAGGGAGGCAGGGATATGGATGTGATGCATGACACTCGCTGCATGCCTTGCAGTCACAATAGGATAAATATTCTCACATACATACACGAGTGAATACCAGCGTATACACATTTATACACAAATACACACACACACACGCATATGTAGATGTGTGGTGATAACCACATATGGTGATAGATGAAATTGTGCACAGCCATAAATGTGATTAATCGATGCGACACGCCCGAGTGACTCCCAACGGTGTGTCAACAGCAGCCACAGCGACAGCCAGCGCAATAGCAGGGCGCTCGGTTAGCAGTAAAGGTAGCAGAATGTGTGTGCTGAGGCAGAATTGAAAGTAGTGAAAGCAGCGTTGATATGAATGGAGCTACCTACGAGCAACTGCGCAGAGTTGGCATGAATATTAAACAAATGAATGAGCGAATGAATGACAATTTTAGTGTTTTTGTAAGTGCTGCTGAAATGGCAGTGAAGCGTGAAGCCAATGTTTAATTTGGGAATTCGCTCAAAAGCTCACTTCACGCGCACGCACAAAGATAACTAAAATATAATGAAATCGATTCGAAGTGCAAGTGATGATAAAAATGAAGTGAATTAAAAATGAATAGCATAAAAGTTGTGTATTTGAATTGCGCAGGTAGTTGACTGACAAGCCCGAAAATGGAACGTGGAAGTGGTGAGAGTACGGCCGAGCCAATTACGAACCAGTTGGGTTTCTAATTATCTCATTAATAGCTTGAAAGTATTGGGATTTCGGGGAAAAGTAGAACAAAAAACATTTGGTTTTAAAATAATGACTGGTGCTTCGTTTACGTATAAAATGAAATGCATTATATTTATAAAATATTAGTCAATGAAAAGTTTTTGAGACAGAAATGCACAATTTGGGATTTTAAGACTTTCAAAATTTTCATTATTTTATTTATATATATATATATGAATAAATATATGAATAAATATATATATATATAGTGAAAAAGTAAATAAAATGAACAAATAAAATAAATAAATAATTAAATGAATAAATAAATAAAAATTGATAGATAAATAAAAATAAAATAAATTTAAATAATAATAAAAATAAATAAAAAATTTATATAATTAAATAAATAGATAAGTACAAAAAAACAAAAATGAATAAAAAATATAGTTGATAAACAACTACATGAAAAAATAATACATAAATAAAAAAATAAATCTATAAATAAATAAAAATATATAGAAAAAAATAATAAAACATATAAAAATAATAAATACATAAAAAAACAAAAACAAATAGGTAAATAAATGAAAAAACTAATAATTAAACAAATAAATAAATAAATCAATAAATAAATAAAAATAGATAGATAAAAAAATAAAAAAGAAAAACAGATTAAAACAAATAAAAAAAATAAATAAAATTTATAAAAAAAATAAATATATAAAAAACAAAAACAAATATATAATTAAATGAAAAAAAGTGAATAAATAAACAAATAAATAAATATATAAATAAATAAATAAAAATAGCTAGATAAAAAAAATATATATGTTAAAAAAAATTTTTTATATAAAAAAAAAAATTTATAAAAATAATAAATACATAAAAACCACAAACAAATATGTAATTAAATGAAAAAAATATAAATAAACAAATAAATAAATACATAAATAAATAAATAAAAATAGATAGATAAAAAACAAAATTAAATAAATTTAAAAAAATAGAAAAAAATAAATAAAATTTATAAAAATAATAAATACATAATAAAACAAAAACAAATATGTAACTAAATGAACCAAAATCCACAATAAAAATCTCGGTTAGGTGGGGAAATCATGTAACATAATGAGCTCTAGGGCAACACAACGGACCCAACTTGCGGTCTATGTGGCACTCCGATGCGGGGTCACCCTTAAACCAACCAACCAACCAACCAACTAAATGAAAAAACAAATAAAGAAAAAAATAAATAAATAAAAAGGATAGATAAAAAACGAAATATAAAAAAAATATAAGTAGATTAAAAAAAAAAAAAATTATAAAAAAAAGAAATTGCTTTTCTCCTGTTCACTCCCAACTAGGGAATAATGGAAGACAAATCTTACCGAAATCGATGGCCCTCTGATTATATATACAGATGGTTCAAAACAAGACGGTAAAGTGGGATTTGGAATCTTTTCCAATTCCCCTCACATCAATCTATCATTTAGATTACCCGACTACTGTAATGTATTCCAAGCGGAAGTATGCGCTATCTGGTATGCTGCAAAAACTCTCTTAGACCCACTCAGATGTGGTTCGATTCTGTCTCTTAACGAAATAAGTGTTCAGAATTCTGTCCAAGTTATCTGGATATCGGGTTACAGTGAATTCGAAGGTAACTGTAAAGCTGATGTGCTCGCAAGAGCTGGAGCTGCACAATCAAATGTTAGTAACTTACCCACAATCCACATTCCGCTCTCAACATGTAAAATGCTCATCGATCGAGAATTTCACAGCATTGCTGATGGGAGGTGGCGAGTGGAAACTACTTGCGTTACGACCAGACAAATCTGGCCATCCTACAATCTGAAACAGACAAAAACCCTTATAAGTCTTTCGAAACACGAAATAAGGCATATAATATCTCTTATCACCGGCCACTGCCTTTTGGGCACTCATGCACGTCGGCTCGGGGTTCCTCAAAACGACCTGTGCAGATACTGCGAGGATGAAGATAAGGAAGTATCGAGCAGGCATTTGCTGTGCAGCTGTCCCGGCCTAGCCAGAAGTCGACTCGCTCTTCTAGGCTCTCCAACAATTGACAATCTTTCAGTGTTCTCGGACCTGAAAATCGAATCTCTCATTAAATTCTCGAAACGAATTAATATCTTGGACCAAAACCTATAATAAAAATCTCGGTTAGGTGGGGTTAGCCCCATAAGTTTTGAATTAAAAAATAAGTGGCAGCACCATGCAAAAAATTATTCCCAAATAAAACCTCAAATCATAACTTGCGCAATACCCACATTCTAATTTACTTATTTAGCTTTTTCACCTTAAGCGTCAGGTGGCAACGCCATACACAACACATTGTAATAAAACCTTCCTTCATTATTTTCAACACATTTTGTGTTGTATCCGTAAGCTAAACTGTAATTACATTTTATTTGAAATTGAAATTTGTTTCGAAATTATTCAAAAGGTGGCAACACCAGCTAAAAATATTTTTTTATAGCTTCTTTAAGCACCTTAAGTGTGATAACTATGTTCAGCTAAAAAATGCGATAAATTGTTTTTGGTGAAAAAAACAAAATTCAGATGGCAACACTAGAAAGATATATTTTTTTATTAAAATGGGTTCAAACAATTTTTAACGTACTATTCATATTTTAATATTCAAATGAAATGTTTCAAATATGCTGTGTTGGAATAAAAACCATCTGGCCACACCAGCTAAAAAAAATTTTTTATAGGTTGTTTAAGCACTTAGCGTTTGATAACTATGTTCTAATATTCAACTAAAAATGGGATAAATTATTATTTGTTAAAAAAAATTCAGGTGGCAACACTAGCTAAATACATTTTTTATTAAAACTTGTTTAAGCTATTTATAACCAGATAATCATATTTTAGTATCCAAATGAAATGTTTGGAAGATGCTATTTTTGCAATAAGAAACATCTGGCAACACTAGCTAAAAATAGTTTTGTATTATAGCCTATTTAATCACCTTGCGTTTGATAAGGTTAATATTCAGATAAAACTTGTAATAAGTCGCTACTCTTGCGCTATTTCGGTGGCAATGCAATGGCAACGAAAATTTTTATGCAAAAAAATATATATGAAATGAAAAAAATTAAAATGATATGCTTTATTACGCATGTTGTAGTACTTGTGTCCCCGTTTTTATAAATTACTTCTTCTCAAATAAAAACAGGTGGCAACGTCCTGTCAATATGGGGGTTATGTATAATCCATATGCGACCCATAGGATTTCTAACTTGTAATAACTGCAAAGATCGGGTGGGTACTTTTTGAGTGTTGCTCTTTCGAGGAAATTTCATATATTTTATAGAAGTAAATGTACAGTGAATTTGATAAGTATAGCACAGGGATTTATTGACAAGTTTCGACAATTTATTTGTATAATTTTTTTTATGAGAATATAATTCATTCTACTACGTAAACCAAATAAAGTTTGTGCGAATTGGAAAAAAAATTATTCAACAAATTTTCATCAAAATTTTAAACTTTTAATCGAAGTCTTCAGAAAAATTTCGAATATGCAATTTTATGATCCTTTAAATTTTGGTGTTATATAGTGCAGGCTTGAAGTGGCTCAAAAATTGTGTTAATTTTTTATTTTTGTATTTTATTTTTATAAATTTTAGCTATAAACAATACGGCCTGCTTATTTTCTCCATATAACAAAACCATCCAGCACCTTCAGCTACGGAGCTGGAATTTTATACGAGATGGAATGCATGCAATTCTTTTTCTCCTTTAGTGAAAGCATTATTGTTCTTCAAGTAAAATTGTTCGAAATTCTTGTGTCTGCTTAAAAGAGGGCAAACAAAAATTGAGCTGTTAATCAACTGGGATCCCAAGCAACTCTCGAAGCTGGTTCGGCTGCATAGGTAACCTTGAAGATTACACGCGTGACCATGCGCAGTCTGAGCTAGTTTGGTAGTTACAGTTTTGTTGCACTTTTGTGGGAGCCAGAATAATCATATATCAAAGCTACTAAAAGGCTGACCCCTTTACTCTATAGAGCTGGTCTGGGGAAGATATAATTTGGTCCGCAGATGACTATGCAGTGCAGCGTGTCTGCCAACTTTTATCATAGAAACTCTATGGCTGCGAACACTCAGTATCTGCTCGCAGTTTTCTCGCAAAATATTTCTTGCTCGTTTGCTTTCGCACAGCAGAGCGACTTTTAAATCCTTTGAACTATTTTTCGACTAGAAAAGTCACTGATTAATGCTGATAAGCCTTGACTTATAGCTTGAAATATGTGGAAAACTATTAGCAAGATAAACAAAGTCGGAAATAGTATTTAAATTGATCCAAGCGGATTGGCTATTAATGCAACAAAATATTCATAAGCTCTGAACACCATAAAGTTGTAAGTTTACATGGAAAAAGAAGCCATATACTACTAAAAAACGCCAGTTGTTGCAAAGCGTTATTTTTATAAAAAGAAAAAATTAATCATATTAAATGAAAAGTGCAATAACTTAGTTTTAAGTTGTATAGATCCTTAGAAATGTCGAATTCGCGATGTTAGGAAACTATTCAAAATATATTATTGATTGAAAAAATATAATTTTTCAAGTAAATATTGCCTGAACTGGCCTGCGAGAGAGGTTCGCATTAGCCGGGTGCTAATATTTCATATCCCAGAACATAGAATTGCACCTACGACTTCCATACTACCGACAATATCACGCACAAGTCCATTCCGCTACTGTATTTGCTATTGTAAAGTACAGACCACAGGGCGTATGAGTAACATTTATGGAAATTGCTTGTTAGTCATACGCTGCCAAGGCTTGAGCATCGTATGCAGAGCATTTACTTATAATTCATAGTAGATTGATTTAGAGCAGAAATATGTAGTATGTAAATGTGTGGCTGTCAGCTTGTGGCTACTTTTATTGCAAATGCATTTTCAATTATATGGAGACTCGTTTGTTTTCCCAAAACTTTCTACATATCAATAGATTGGAATGTGTGTAGTTATGCCTAATATACTTATACTTATACATACTTCTATTGGTAGCGTGAAAAAATCTCAGAAGTTACTTCACAGTTGCAGATATTTGCTAAGGGCATTTGGATAAGATTTATTTTTATAGAATTGTTAGAAATTATATCAAAATGAAGACGATGACAGCACAAGGATGCCAATTTTCAGCTATTGGCAGTGACAGCCAGTGAAATTTTTATCACAATTTTATGTTATGCTTTTGTTTTTTTTTTGCAGCTGAGTAATGTTTGTACACTTAGAGCAATAAATTTTTACTTAGAGTCATATTATTTTCCCAAATATTGTTTTTTACTATTTTTTTATTCTTACTTAGATGCAAATGCATTCAAACACTTGTTTACTTTTGTAACAATTTTCCAATTTCTAAATCAATATTTATTTATATCATAACTCATTTTTGATTAGTTTGTTTGAGTTGATTTGAATGATTGTGGAAGGACTAAGAGAAGATGGGGCAGGAAAATACATCTGTTTGTCTGATGTTGGCTAGTTTTGTCTGTATAGGATCATAAATAATATTTCGTCTTATTTTTTAAGGCCAATTCTACCTGTTGAAATTGAAATATCCATGAAGATTTTGGATAGGTTTTGGATCCGCGTATGCGAAGAATTTGGTAGTTCTGTTTAATATATATCCACACCTTTTGGCGTCACTCACGCCATCGACGGCACAGCATAGCATAAGGTTGAAGATTGCTGATCAGAGTGTATACCCTTGTATTACTGCAGTTTTATACTGAAGGATTCAGATTTATTGTCTAGTATCATCTCTTTTGATACAGTTTCTTTCAAAGTCTTCATCACTATTCTGGTTAGTTTGTCTAGGATTTTACATGTATGAAATGATGTGGGGATAGCCATTCTGTTGATGCTATCGAAAGCTTGCTTAAAATCAATAAACAGCATACGCAGCCCAATGTTGTGTTCAAAATTTTTCCTTTCTATTGAAATTCTATCCCTGAAGTGAGAATCTTGCAGGGCTGCAAAATACGCTTCCACAGCTGTTATGACCTCATCATTTGATTTCCACGCATAATTTTTTTTTATGTCTAGAAACAGATGGAAGTTTCTATGGGTCAAAGTGAATATGGTGGATACTCCAACAATTTGAAATTTAATTTTATGGATTTCAGCCATTGTTAAAATGTTCTTGTGACGCGATGCATTGCATTTATGAAAAATATTGTTTTTTTTAGAAAACTGGGTCTTTTTTAACGAATTTTATCCTTCAGCAGGTCTAAAAAGTAACAGTAATATTCAGAATGCACTGTTTTACGAGTTTGCCAGTAATCCACAAACAAAATTCCAAAACAAAATTCCATACCAAAACACTGATGCTGACACGAACTCGTTTCGAAACCAGGAATTAGGAAGAATCAAGTACTCATCACTCTTTGGTCCCTTTTTCTGATTTAGAATGTTGGTGATAGACCCAGGCATCATCCAATCTGATGAATCGATGCACATAATCCACTTTATCCTTTCGAGAACGCTCTAAATGTTGCTGAGAAAAGTATACTTATGAAAGCGGAATTAATTTCATAATAAAAAAACTGCATATTTCTTTTTCTTTCTTTTTTAATTGAATTCGTTCGGAGTATGGGCAAATTTCAAAAATAGCTTTAACCTCATCCCTTAAGCAATTGCATGCATGGTGTATGTCATGCCAAATAAAATATTTCATTATTGAGGAAAACGAGTTTTCGAGCAACCATTTCACATTTTTTTAAGAAGCCAAGTGCTGCTCTGCAAATCCATTTCTTTTCGATTAAATGAAGTGTTAGGCACTTTTAGCTAACTCTGATACTTGAGGCGCATATGATAGTGCCTCCCAGATAAGCGCAGCTACCATTTTCTTGGCACTCTTTGCTCGTTGTGGAGCCATCTATGTAGTTAACAAGGCAAATGTTATCCCTGTGTACGAATAATATGTAAAATTTAAAAATAAAAAATGCAGACAAAAAGTTTTACATTACTAGAACGAGCATAGCTCAAACTACTGAAAATAAACACCGATATGTTCGAATTCACGCTCGAAAATTTTCGAGAAGCGATAACTGAGCAGGTGTCCGGATACTCGTTGCTAATACGACCGAGCTGTTCGAAGAAGTGCATACAAAATAGAGAACTCCAGTTGGTATATATTATTTATATATATGCAGGACCAAAAATAATGATATACTTATAGAGCAGCGGGTGGTAATAGAAAGGGGGCCAAGTACTTTAAACATCTGCTGAATACAGGTGAGATTCGTATTTTTACAGATACTTCCTTACTACATACGATCTACAACTCAGCTCTGGACCATCCTGACGAGCAACTGCCCACAATACAATAAATGCAATCAACTATATGGACAACTTCAAATCACCTGGGGAAGACAACATTACAGATGATAACCTAAGAAACGCAAGTACCAGGTTCATCGAACGGATGCATCACCTGATTTGGAGCTATGGAACACTGTCAGGCGACTGGCATGTATCAATAATACTCCACATTCACACAAAAGGCTATAAAATAAACTGAAAAAACTGTGGCGGGACTTCCCTTCTTAACACAACGTGTAAAATCTTCACAAGGATTGTAAACAAACGACTTATACGCCACGCAGAAAGAGTTCTTCTGGGGTATCAATGCGGATTTCGATCTGGAATGTCAACAATAGACCAATTTTTTCTTCCAATGAGATTCTAATCTATAAAATAAATTCTAAATAAAGGAAACTTTATTTCAAACCATAAAATTGTGTTTTTCCTATCGAACCGCAAAAATTTGCTGCTTAATCTGAAATGAGCAACTACAACTCGTACGCCACCTTCAGTAGTGGACATATACATTGGCGTTCAAATATTTCAATGGATGTTTTTGGCTGAGTTACTCATTCAGTTAGTGATGTTGTGTAACATATCCCATCAGCAGTTTGATGTTTTTATGAGCATTTCCACGGCAATTGTTTCTACTCTACCGCAACGACCCAAGGCGAATCTATTAAAGGTGGTATCGGTAAATCAGTTGATTTGCTTTTTATATTTCGCCGCGCCCATATAGCTGCCATCCCAGAATGAAGCAAGGCGAATTCATTCTTCGTTTTCTACTTTGCCAATACTTTGCTTTGACAATCAAACGTTCAATTAAAATATTGCTGTTTGTCTAGTGCCACCACCATTAATGAAAGCGCCTTGGGAACGATCCATTCATATATCAGGTCAAATATTGTAACTTCTGCAGAATGCTGTTACACCAACAGCAGAGAGAGGGAGAGAGCGAGAGAGATTGCTTATGAGTAAAAATTCACTTGAAGGTTTGACACAAGAATGATAGAAAGAAGATTGCGCCCATCAGAGAGTACGTGACGTCACGTTTGCTGAGTTGTGCAGTACTGCCAACCATTTGCTCTTCGCAATAAATTTAGTGCTTTTTTATACCGAAAATGCGAAAATTTTGAAGTTTCGTGTTTGTTTCTTTTTTTTTAATTTAAAGCTACCGAAACTTTAGGTTAAATAAAAACTGTATTATTATACAAAAGAAGGTTAAAAAAGGCCACTCTGAGAAGATTTTAGTGCTAATGAAAATTAGTTGGTTTTTATAAAATTTGATATTTTGAAAGTGTGAATTTAATTTTTTGCTCCTTTTAAGGTTATGGAAGAATATTAAATGTCCCTCTCTCAACTCTTCTTAAGATTGAAAACTTTTTACACATTTTAAAAGGTGTTTGAATTTATTGAATGCGAATTAAAACCATAGAGGTGTAATCGTTTCTTCCGGTCATCAATCCTTAGTGAGACATAGGGCATCAAGAGGTGCATTCATTATAAAAATAAACAACAAACTACCAGAAAATACTAAAGAAACCATACTGACATTTTTATAAAAATAGTACCTTATCTAGTTACATAACCTCAAATATAGCAAAAAAGTCGTTCCCTTAACAAAAGAGTTTCGCTTAACAAAAAAAAAACTAATAAATTAAATTATACATAACCGTAACACATTTATTAAAAAAAACGCACATTCTAAAGACAATTTGTCACGCATACAAAATTCTTTAAATGATTCAATAAAAATTTGTTGTGTTATTTTCTTTGAATGGGAATTTTAGTGCGTTTTTATATACAAAGGTAGGCAATACTGCAGTAGCGAGAGGAGATTTGACTGCCGAAAGCAGAAGAACACCAACAACACCTGCAATCGCGGACAATGTCACCAGATGTTAAAAAAAGTAAAGCTAAATAAAACTAAGTGAATTATTGAACTAATTTAAAAACAAAATGTATATTTTACAAAATTATAAACATTACTTTTAATTAGAACAGGCTAGAAAAATGTCTGAAGAAAGAACTAAAACTCTCAGACTAAATAACAAAAAAAATGCTAAATCAAGTTACGAAAATGGTAATCTGGCCATACTGGAGCTAAAATCACGTAACTCGTTGTCAAATTCGCTCAGAGCGAAGTAACGGGACCACGATAGGCGCCATCTCATTATTCTTTCCATAATGGGCTTGACATTACCTCTCGACAGTGAGTTGCTATCTTTCAGAAGTAATTTTACCATTCGCTGTGCAACACCGATAAGGAAAAAAAGTTATCGAAAATAATCGAGAATTTTGAGCCACTTCAAACTTGCACTTTATTGTACTAAAATTTAATGGGCTAGAAAAGGTGTACGCATTTTTGGATTTTCAAAAACCTTGTACAGAGTTAGAAAAATATATTAACATGTATTGGGATGAACTATAGAAAAAAATGAATATGAAAAAATAAATAAATTAGCCGTCAAAACTTGCCAAGATGTAGTGCCTTGCAACGCAGTATGTTATAAGTTAACACATGAAGCCCCTCGCCACCGTGACACCACAGAGTAGACGATGGCTTAGAAATTCTGCCAGAGTGTAAGCGCGTGAACTGCTCGCATCAGCGTATTCCCACGCCATGTAAATCCAAGCTTACCGGCGAATGCTACAACAACAATGCCAGCGCAGCCTGAACCAACAACGCCAGCCTGAAGTTCTATACCAATAATTTCAGCGCGAAGTGCACACTGTCACCGATATTGTGCCAAGCATAGGGACAAATGAGTAGGTGACAATATTTTGAAGTTTCAGTTGTAATGAGCGCTTAAAATAAAAATATTAGTTTCAATGGAAAACTAATAATTTATATATTCAAATTAATATTTCGTGATTCTTTACTTGTCCTCATCAAGGTTGTGCTTCATTAATGCTGTGAGGCTTTGGAATTCAGTCCCTGAATTTGCCAAGGCCACGATGGGTGGGAGCAACTACCAGGGGGTAATACGTGATTACTTCAATTCTATTTAATGAAACTATCACACTTTTTCTATCTCTCTAATTTCTACTATTAATTTTCATCCTGCAAGTTCCTACTTATGTGACTCTCTATTCCTATATTTAACTCTAAGAGAGATTATTTTGATATTATTAATACAAAGCTTTAAGTTGGCTTTGCATAAAAAATATTTGACTTCGAATTCTGTAACTTTCAAGCAGCTGCTAAAAGACTAAAAACTAAAAGTCTGAAAAGTCTTACAGCTGCAGCCTAATTTTTAATAATAAATACTCTCATTTATGCAAAAAGTAAACGCCTTAAAGCTCTATCCAACTCCTGCCGCAAATATCGCCTCAAAAGCAAAGAATTTAAAAATAATACAGAAAAAAGCAGTGAAATAAATAATGCCAAATCTTACTTTATGTATTTATCTATTTATTTATTTAGTTAAATAGGCAAGTACAAAAAGAAAAACAAATTCCACAACAAACTATGTGACTTGAATAAATTTCGAAATATCGGAAATAAAAATTCTCCCAAGACTTTTCGCATATATTAATGGAAAACTAACTGGAGAATAATTTCAAGGATAATTATAAATTCAAAGAAAACAATGATAGTAATAATATAAGAGAGCCAGTAAGAAAATAAAATAAATACTAAAAAATCACTAAGAAAATAAATGCAAATAACTTCTCTTCAGGACAACCAAATTTGGTGACCTTAAAGTCTTAGCAATGACATTCTGGATTTACTTGTTTTCATTGTAAGCAGTTTTTTAATAGCATCTCCGCATACAAGGTGATCCAAACACTGTAATATTTTTGAGTAAGATTTTTATTTTGACATTGGTTGATTCTGGGATTATTCAGTTACCTCAGTTAGAGTCAAATGATTATACCTTTGGCTGTCACAAAGGCGATAATGAGATGATAGTATAGTAAAACAGTCATGTGTTGCAATCAAAACAATTCCCAAGACTAGCATTCATGCATTAAAATATAGTTTACATTCTGACATAAAAAAACAGCGAAATGGCAATAATTTGAGTGTAGGTAGAAAAATATGATTTCCAGAGCTATATCTGGTGCGTACGGCGGTTGCTCAATAAAATTTCACTAGTTCGTGGCAAGAATTTTTTCACATTAACACCCTTGTGAGATGGAGCGTTATAGGGGTGCAAAATCAATGAGTTATTTCTACAAATCTGGTATTTTCCCTATTTGCTGCTTAGCTTTATGGCAAGGAATTGAAAAATACTTTTAAAATGATAAACTCGCGCTACTTTTTTCACAGAATATATGAATTGTTTTCAAATACAATTTCCGTCTTCAGAGGTCTATAAGTATAATTAAATGGAGCAAACATTTGTTTGGAAATATTATTAGGTGCGCAACTATGTTCTCGCTATTTTTTTGATGAAAATACATCTTTCCTCTGAAAACATGGTTACAAGTGAATCATTGAAAATATTGCCCATCGCTGGCTACTACTCTTTCCCATCTTTTTGGTAGATCTCCTATACCGTCGCGGTAAAACTGTTCATCTTTTGAGGCTATCCATGGATCAAGCCATTTTTTGATGCCTTCATATGAATGGAACTGTTGATCAGCTAGACTAAGTGCCATTGATCGGAACAGGTGATAATCGGGCAGCGCAATATCCTGAGAATATGGCGTGTGGGGTAGTATTTCCCACTTCAGTGTTTCAGGTAGGTTTTAATTGGTTTAGCAACGTGAGGCCGAGCGTTGTCATGCTGTAGAATCACTTTTCATGCCTCTCCGCATATTGCGGGCGCTTCTTGCGCAGTGCTCGGCTCAATCGCATCAATTGAAGTCGATACCAATCCCCAGTGATGGTTTCGCTTGATTTTAACAGCTCATAATAAATAACACCAGCTTGGTCCCACGAAATACATAGCATAACCTTCGCAACGTGAATATTCGGCCGAGGCGACGACGTAGAAGCATGACCGAGCACTCCCCATGACTTTCTTTTCTTTGGATTGCTGTAATGAATCCATTTTTCATCACCCGTCACGATGCGATGAAGAAAACTCTTCATTTTTTGCCGCTGGAGCAGTTGTTCACAGGCGAAAAAACGACGTTCAACATCTCTTGGTTTTAACTCATAAGGAACCCAAGTCCCCTATTTCTGAATCATTCCCAAAACATGCAATCGCTTGGAAATGGATTGGCGGGTAACTCCTAGTATTGAAGCAAGCTTTTCTTGTGTTTGACGCGGATCCTCATTGAGCAATGCCTCCAATTCAGCGTCTTCAAAGGTGTTTGGTCTTCCTTTACGCGGACGGCCGTCAAGATTAAAATCACCGTCTTTGAAGCGACGGAACCAATTTCGGCACGTTGTTTCACTTAAAGCAGCATCTCCATAAACTTTTTGTAGCTGTTGATGCGCTTCAGCTGCCGTTTTTTTCGAATGAAAGAGGAAAATCAACACATCCCGCAAATGACGATTATTCGGCACAAAATTGGGCATTTTCACAAAACCAAAAGTTATGATGCCAAAACAAAATCATCAATGTGTCGGAGCAGTTTGTTTACCATATATCTAAGCTCGATTTCTGACGTTTAGGTTATGTTAGAATCGACTAGCACACACTGCTGGCGACATCTATTGACAAACAGCGGGAACTGCGCACCTAATAAATAATTAAAATATTTTAAGCCTTCCTGTTACTACTTACTTCTTCAAACTTTATTATAAGGGCAGTCAGGGGTTAAAATATGTTACAAAAATTGTAAATAGGTAAATCTGATGGAAGCCACTGAAGATAAAATTCACCTATTGACAAAAAAATAATTATAAATTTTGAGAGGCTATTTTATTCAAAAAAAAAAAAAAAAAAAATTGATGACCATTTCAAACTATGCAATCAAAGACCCGGACACTTTAGTCATAAGCTCACGTGAAAAGAAGTCCATTATTTTCTCAGTAGATGGCTGTAGTGATCGATATCTCGTAAAATATCGGTCAAGCAATTTAAAGTTGATGCTCGTTGTCAAGTTGATTTTTCACACTAAAAACATTCTTTTACTATTTTTTGGTTGTTCCATTCAGTTGTGAGTTACGGGGTGTTAACAATAGAAGTCAACAAAGAGAAATTTCTGTACATTTTACAGTTTTTCTTGGATAGAGGCGATAATGCACCCCAGGTCGCTGAAATTGTGAATGGTTTTTATGGTGCCGATACTGTAATAGAAAATTACGTGCAATTTTGGTTTCTGACCGAATCGAGATAGTTTTGATATGTACTACCATTAAGTTATCCCTAAAATAAATTCCAGAATATATAAAAAATTAAAAAAAAATACTTCAAAATTTGAATTTTAGAATCATCAGGCTACCACTAAAATGCATTCACAGAAAAATTTAAATTAAAATTTTGATACAATTACCAAAATTTTTGCATGCATATGATTGCTCCTCAATTTCAAGTAACATATAACTGCATTATTCATTGGAGAAAATGGATAGGTCAGACAAAAATTATTGTTGTACTTGTCTTACTTAATGATGTCTGCGGCCAAAGAAGATGGCATGGTCTTATAAGACAATAATAGTACCAATGATCCCCTATGCCTCTCTGGTATGATGGCCAAAAGTACACCAAACAAAGACTCAGACAACACTTAACAAGGTATACAGAATAGCTTGTCTGAACGTAACAGGAGCAATGCGAACCTGCCCCACTCAGGTGTGGTTTACTGATGGGTCCAAAGTGGAAGACAGTACAATTGTCTGACCACATTTCAAAAAAGCAGTTGCAATGGGAAAAACCACTTTCATTTTCCACACAGAGGCCCACACCTTCGAGCTGTGTGCCAGAGAATGTCTACGGAGAGGCACGCGCGGTGCCAATATTAACATTCTCTCTGACAGTCAAGCAGCTCTAAAATCGCTGGATAGCTTCTCAATCCATTCAAGGTTGGTCTGGGAATGTTTTAAAATCCTCAACACCCTAGTATCAAGAAAGTTTGTTACCTTAATGTGGGACATGAGGGGCACGCAGGGAATGAAATTGCGGACACTTTAGCGAAAAAGCGGGCAACACTCCCTTCATAAGTGCTAAACCTTTTTGCGTGGTAAATAACAGCTTCAAAAGTGCCTTTCTACGTGAGCAGGAACAACGAGGGCTAATCGATTACTGGAGAGCCCAACCGGGCATGCGGCAATCGAAAAGACTTATAGATCCAGAACGGATAATGGGAGAAGCAATCCTTAACCTAAGCAGAAAGGACATAAAATTTTAAACTGAACTACTAACAGGGTACTGTAAACTTAATTATCACATGAAACAGATAGGTGTGATAGAAAACGATTCCTGTAGACTCTGCAAAGAGGCACAAGAAACAGCAGAAGATATTCTAAGCGACGCAGACTAAATTACCTGGGAAATGGGGCTATAGATCCAAACCTCCTGGTAGAAATCAAGCCTACAGCAGTTTTAGGATTTATTAACAGCCTAAAACTGTTTGAGTAGGTTACATGGCTGCACAATAGATCTCTTCAGGTCGCAGTGCACAAACAGCCAATCAATAATAATAATTGATGTATTAGCGGGCTTTTCGGCCTTCACAAATGACCCAGTTTCTACAGAAAAGTACCTACTTTAATAAATCTTTGGCTTCTGCCGAATTTTTACATAATTGAAGAAAATATTTTTTTAATATCGATTTATAAGTGTGGAAGTAACTCGGATGTCTAAAACTATCGCCCGATCTGCAAAATCTCAGGTATACCTAAACTCTTTAAAAAACTGGTTCATGATTTGCTTCTTCTACTCTTATGTGTTGAAGTTTATTCGGAAATTTTGCAACTTGAGACAGGCCAACAATGCGATGATATATTTACCGAAGCGTTTGATAGAGACAGCCATAGTATCCTACTTGAAAGGCTGAGTTCAATTGGTCTTCACCCCAGCTTACTTAAGTGTTTGGCATCTTATCTCCCAGATAGAACTCAATTCGTTCGTATAGACAATATGAAATCTAATGCCATCAAAGTTACCTCAGGTGTGCCTCAGAGTGGCAATCTCGGGCCACTATTGTTCTTAATTTTTGTTAATAATATTCCAGATGTTTTGTGACATAGCTTTGTCTTAGTTATGCAGTTGACTTAAAGATTTACAGTCGTGTAAAGGACGTAGCTGGCTCCATAAGTCTTCAAGAAAATTTAAGAAGATGGGAAGCTTGTTGTGAAGATAATTCCTTTCCTCTTAATGCTAGTAAATGCCAGAACTCGTCTTTAGTAGAAGCAAAGTAGGGATTGATTTCGATTATAAGTTGGACACTGCCACCCTCAAAAAAATTAATGAAAAGAAAGTTTTGGAGGTCAGATTTATATCGAAAATGCCGTTTTTTAAATATATAGACTATATGATTGCCAAGTCTAGATCTATGCTCGACTTTGTAATAAGGAATTCAAAGCAGTTCCATGATACTTCTACGCTGAAGAATTTGTATTTTTCTCTTGTTAGATCAAAGCTCGAATATTGCAGCATTATCTGTGATCAAATATATATGTGTTCTTCTTGAACAATTAAGAAGGTTCTGAAACATTTCACAATTGCAATTCATACTCCTGGTTGGCCTTGTAGTGTACCTGCATATAAAAGTATATGCCTTTTCTTAGCATTGCAGGCATTAGAAATGCGCAGAAAAATTTCATCGGTAATGTTTATATGGGGCATGCCACGAATCAAATGTCACTTTTTACTGAAGCCAATACTTTTTAGTTGTCCTACTCGTAACCTTAGACTACAGGGTCCGGCACTTGAAGTGGAACCATTTAAAAAATCCACAAATTTAGTTTGGAAAATTTCTTTTATTCAATTCAAAGTAAAAGATGTGTGAAAATAATACAAAATTAAGAATTATTTTACCTTTGCTCGATATGACCACCTTTTGCCTTGACTATGGCCTTGAGACGATCCAGAAACGAATCGCAAGTTGCCCGAATGTGACTTACAGGTATTTTGGCTCACTCGCGGACAAAGGCTTTTTTCAGTGCCTCGAAACTGGTGAACCCTTTAGTTCCGACTTTGCTTTCAAAATGCTTCAAAGAGAATAATCCATCGGATTCGCGTCTGGTGTATTTGAGAGCCATTGTGTGGACGTTGTGAAGTTCGGAACGTTGTTTTTTAGCCACTCTTGGTTCACTCGAACTTTGTGAGACGGTGCCGAGTCCTGTTGAAACGTCCATGGTCTGCCACCGAAATGTTTGTCTGCCCACGGCTTCAAAGCAACCTCTAGAATACTTCCTTGATGATATTTTGTATTTACCTTGACGCCAGGCTCGATGAAAACGATTGGAGAGCGCCCATCTGCGATTACAGCGGCCCAAACCATTACCTGGGGTGGGTGCTGCCTCTTGGTGGCCAATCGATGACTCAAATTCTCGTATGAACGGTCGGTCAAATAAACCCTATCGTTTTGGGAGTTTACGAATTGTTCAGTTTGAAAAAATGTTTCGTCAGAAAACACAATATTTGCAAATTGATCGTTTTCGGTCAAGGGAAGCAACTTCTTCGCTGACTTGTTGCTGCTTTGATGTGAGATCATGCGCATTTTGGATCTTTGGCTTGACTTTGAGATCATTTTCCCGTATGCGTCGATCAGATATTTTCAGTTCTTTCGCCATTTGATTGGCACTTCGTCAGGGACTTCGCTCAAGTCGCTTCTTTACTTTTTGAACCATTTCACGTGACGTTGCAGTCTTTTGATGACCACCTCCAGGACGTTTCGCGATGCCATCAGTGTCATTGTAACGAGTAATGGTGCGATAAACAAAAACTTTATTTACTTTAAGGTGCTCGAGCTCAAGAACAATCGCTGAATGTGTTTTTTCAGTCAAATATAATGCAATCCCACTATTACGTATCAAATCCATTATTGATTTTCTTTTTTCGCGTTTACTCTCGGTAAAATGCGTCCACGCCCTTGTAAGCAATACTCTAGACCAGGGATGGCCAACTTGATTAGACCCAAGATCTACTGTTCACTGACGACAGCCTAGTTCAGCATAGTTCAGTACACAATTATGTAGTCTTTTTATTTTATTAAGAAGAAAAACATAAAAGTTACTCTAAAAAACTACTTATTTAGTTGAGCATTCGTGTGAGCATTGGGTCTGAGCATCTTCTACTAGATTAGCAAAATCAGGTTTGTAGTTGGAAATTGCCAACCTTAAAGAGTCCAATGTATGAGCGTCTGTCAAGCGAGAACGATGTTTCTTTTTTGTTTGTTTTAAGTACGAAAATGTTGACTCACATAAATATGTTGAACCAAAACACGAATGCAGTTTTTCAACACATTTTGTAGCTATTTCATAAATATCACTATGATCAATGGAATTATTAAACGGATAACTGATGAATTCGACCAACTTCTCATTTTTTTTGAAATCACTAAAGCGAATTTCGAAGTCGGATACCACTGCCTTAATTTCTGCCGTGTACTTGTCAGGAATGAAATTGTAAGTAACATGTTTCTCAACATAATCCTTGATGTTTACAAATTGTTGAAATTTTTTCTTTTCGATGTCAATTATCATAGACGCTGCTTGACTTTAAAATGCTGCAATAGAACTCATCATTTCTGGTACTGTTTTATTCTTGCCTTGTAGTTCCAGATTTAATATACTCAGTTTTCCAGTAAAATCTGCTAAAAATGCTAAATCACATTGCCAGTCTAAATCACGTAATTGCTGACATTCATCACTCCTCTCTTCAAGAAATTTTATTATTTCGTCCAATAGATCCTGAAATCTTTGCAAAAACTTGCTTCGACTCAACCACCTTACGTCAGTGTGTAATGCTAAATCTGGTTCCTTCTCATCTAATTGCTGTTTAAAAAGCCGCCTTTGAAGAGATTTTCCTTTAATAGAATTTACAATCTTGAAAGAAATGTCCATCACATGTTTTGTGTTTAGTCTCTTACTAGCCAGTACTTGTTGATGAATTATGCAGTGGTAGCTAATGAAGTCTGGAAAATCTTCGTCTTTGTGACAAAGAGCAAAAAAACCATTATGAATACCTGTCATTGCATTGTATTTATATTTTTTTGACTTGACACGATTGACTGGACTAATAGTCGCGATCGACCGTTTGGCCACCCCTGCTCTAGACTGTCATTTAGCCAACTTACACTTCGAGTGTCCGACCCTGTAAGCAATGCGATCCAGCAATACCTTATTACAAGACCAATTTTTGTCTTAATGAACCACTTACACTTTGTATAAGGAAGTCTAACCAATTTTGTAACAAAACTTAGATGTATTCTCTAACTCACGAGAGACTTTGAAGGCAAAACTTAATCTGGAGATTCACTTTTTGAATTGTGTCTAACGAATCTCACCATGTGTTATATATAAGCTTTGTATAAAATTTGTATTTTGATTCGTGAAAGAGTGAAAAAATAATAAATAAATAAATTATGGAACATTGTTTTCCTCTGAGAAGACAGCTACTGAAATTTTCCGTGGAAATATTTTCGTAGAACATTTCAACCCTCCATACACTATTTCAAAGTAATTTGTATATGAAACACCCTTTATGCGGGCTTACGTATGTAAGTATGTGCTACAGTGTTTATGAAAACAGTGTGCGAGTCAAAAGCAATCGCAACAACAATACCCTTACAAAGTTCGAGTGTTTGTTGTGAGCGAATCTGTAAGAAAATTGAATACTTGAAAGTCAATTTAATCTGGGCGGTAGTTGCTGTTTTGCATACGAAATACGAAATGTAAATAATATCATCAAAATGCCAAATAGGCAAAGTACTCAAAGATGGCAACAATGCGAAAGCAAGGTGAAAGATGTGTACATATGTGTGTGTGTGTGTGCATGTACATGTGGATGCTGCAGTTACCGATACGCAAGGCAATAGATAAACAAGAACAAACATTGTAAATAGAGAATGAAATACATAAACAAAAAGCAAAAGTAAATTGTGCTGCATGAAAGGTTCCAGTAACCAAATAGTGTTTCTAGAAGAATAACAATAGCAACAAAAGCATTCATACATACATACATACATATACCAGTGTATGATACATAGGCGTGTATATGAATAATAACAAAAAGGCCAAAAATTACATTGGAATGCAGGAAATTATTCATTGTGGTAATTGTTGTTGTCACGCTGGTTTTGTTCGTGCCGTTTGTCTTGTTTTTATGAAGTTTATCTCCGCTATTGTTGTTGTTGTTGTTGCCACTACTGGCGCTACATATTTGCCAACACGTATGCCACGGTATGCACGTCGACGCAAAAACAATAACAACAAACATGAGTTACGACAAAATGCCAAAACAAATATTTTGCCACGTTGTGGTTGGTAATCAAAGCCAAGGCGGCCAACAAGAAGTAAAAAATATACAAAAAAACCAACAGCAAAACGCCGTAAGCCAACGAGAAGGGCGTCCACCAGCGGCAGTTAGCATGTCACCAACAATAACTATGCACATACATACACACACAACAGCGTGTCCAGGCTAAAGAACGCATAAGCCGCTCGAAGTCAAGGCATTGCGGCAAACAAAAAGTATAACAACAAATAACTGTAACGTAACCAAAGTGAATGCGACATATTTGCTATTTGCTTTGTTTCCCATTTGTCTGCTTCTATTGTTGTTGTAGCGTGTTGTTATTTATGCCGTTAAAATATTATATTGTCTGTAGTGCATCGACACAACTTTCACCGCGAATGTGAATGTCGCAAGCCGCGCGATGGGTCGTCAGGCTTTCACTTTGGCTGATTCACAACCCTCCTTTGACTTTTGTTTATTGTACGTTTTTGTTTTATTTTGATTTGCAATTTAAACTGGCTAACTGTATGCGACTGGCTGCTGAATGTGCGGTCTACCATCGGCCGCTGATTTATTGGCTTTCGCAGGCGCGGGCATTGTCAGCGTAGATCTTCCAAGCGGCAGATAAATTTGGTTGTTGTTTTTTTATTAAATAAAAAGAAAAGATGTCTTAAGTTATTGCAATTATGTGAATGTAAAGCTTAAAACTTTTATCGATTTCTGAGTTAAGTTTGAAATAAAATTTGGAGTTGTAGATATTTGTTATTGCAACTCTGGTGTTAGATAAGTCTGAAGGTGTTTTCTCTTCTCAAAAAAAAACAAAACGTCACCTCATATGCTCCCAATATAAAATTATTATCATATGACCTGTTCTCAAAAAACAAAAAAAAAAAAAAAATAAAAATAAAGGGGTTTCCAATAACAGCTGTTAATTTGAATAGCCCGCTATTTCGGTAGCTGTCACTTTTGAAGCTGTCATTTTTTGATATTTGACAAGTCGAAACTACGCCATTAGTAAAAATGGAACGATACGCGCTTAAACAATGCATTGAAATTATTAAAATTCACTTTAAAAATGGTGAACATTTGGCAGAAACGGTTCGTAAAACTCGAACATTTTTGGGTCATCGTGAAGCACCTTGTCGGACCGCAATACAGAAATTGGTAAACAAATTCAAGCTGTTAGTGATGTGAAGAATAAAACTCGTGCACATCACTCAAGAACAACCGAAAATATTGCTGTTGTAGCCGAAAGCGTTGAAGAAAACCCAGGGTTGTCTATTCCTCGTCGTTCTTTGGAATTAGTAATTCTACAAACGTCATTACACCGTATTTTGCATAAAAATTTTAGTCTTAAGGCTTATTAAGTGCAGTTAACACAAGAACTCAAGCCGGCCGATTATCAATGGTTTGGCGATCCTTCTCCTACAAAAGTGATTTGAAACGTTCTTCATTGAATTCAAAAGGCCTTCCGCTGCGGGACGTGCCATCGACGTCAAAGACACCATTTTTGAACTTTGCAACCTATTTCCTTGCGGTAGACTTGCCTGTGACTCCTTCCATATACACGTCGTTAATGTCCCGGGCTACTTCGATAGCTTTTTGACCTCGATGAAAATCAAAGAAGAGCAGGTGTCGAAAATGTTGTCTCCTGGGTATTCCATTTATAAGCCTAAAAACTAATAAAAAATTAAATAATTCAAAAATAAAGTTAACATAGTTTAGTAGGACAGAAAGAGTTCTATCGACTGAATACTTACACTTTGCCCAGTAGCAAACAGATCGTTGTGAGGTACAATAAAAGAAAATATAAAACCGTTATGAACTTATTCCTCAACCCGATATATTTATATTTATATATAATACGCACTTACACTCTTTTCGGGCGTTTGGCCGAGCCAAGGTCTCAGTAAGTTGGCTACTCTAAGCCGACTATCACAAAAGCCTTACCTAACATTGGCAGAGCTCCTTCTCCTGTTTGTGGCGTGCGTTTTGATGTTTTCGACAGTTTTACGCCGCTTCCGAATGGTGGATGGTTTTCTTATGTTTCATTGCATACTCTAATCCATTAGAGAACCCAGTTTTAGCAAAATCCATAGATTTTTAAATTTCTAGCCACTTTTTATGTGGAGCTGCCGCACAACACGGCGTCCGCAGACATTGTCGATTTGTTTGTTCTGGAAGGGTGAGCGTTTGATAATGAAGTTAACTGCTGAAAATCGGGAGTATCTTACAAAACCAATTTGAACAGCTTCCTCGCCATGTCTAATGGTCAGCTCAACACGGGTACCAGGTATCTCTCATCACTCTAGAGGAAACAGGGTTTCGAACATTCCCGCGTGTTTGTGAATCTGTGTAGCAAAAATAGCGAAGAATTTATGAACCGGATGATTACTAGATGCGAAACCTGGATGCATAACTATGAAATGCATCTACTATGAGTCAAAACAGGAATTGATACAGCGGCACAAAAAAGTGTAGTGTCATCTAAGATGTTGAAGGTGTAAAATTAGATTACATTAGATTTGTGGAGGGTTGGACAATTCCAAGCACTCAGTCAGGAGCCGATTGTACTACACCCGGATCAGTAAAAAGAATAAAGATAGGAAAGATAAAAAATGGGTGGTAAGACGGAAAAATTAGTTTGAGGTCACTCTTCCACAAATCTCTTGGATTCATTGAAGAACCTTAAGAGATCCCGAAGAGGAAGAGTGTCAACTTTATCCATACTCAGTATATTACAACCCCATATTCTAAGTCTGATTCTGGAAAACGTTGGACATCAACAGAGAAAATGCTCTGCAGCGTCGTCATCCTCAAGACAGGATAGGCATATCGGGCGGTCGACGACACACATGGCAGCCATATGTTGACCACAGGCGTTGAGCCCTGTGATTATACCCACCAGTACTCTCAGGTTCTTTCTGTTGAGTTTTAGGAGAAAGGTCGCTGTTTTCCTGTTTGGTTCTTTCACCAAGCACTTGGCTATTCTGCGTGAGTTCAACACAGACCAACGTCCTCTATGGGTAGACCTCATGAAGTCTTCAATTCAAAGTTGAATCGATGCGGAATTGGCACCTAGAAAGTGTTCAGGGGCCTAGTGGCCTTGCAGAGCCTTCATTAGCCAGTTTATCAGCTAATTCGATCCCTGTAATACCACAATGTCTAGGCACCCAAGTAGGACTAACTTTGTTGTGTTTTGCAACACTGAACAGTTTTGTCTTACGTTCATCGACTAACTTCGAAGAGGAGCGTGGGCTAGCAAGAGCTTTCAGAACAGCTTGACTGTCCTACAAATTCCAATACTGCCACCCCGCCCCTCTTTCTCAATTATCCAGTATTCCACGTTCAAGATGGCATAGACTTCTGTAAAGAATATCGGTATAAGGTGTAACAAGACGAAGGAAGGATGATGGCTGCAGTGTCTTGAGATTTAGATGGTATATGTATACCTATACCCTTAGTCGATTATTATTGAAATTTGCAAAAGGCGTGCCAAGAAGCACCGAGGGAATGGTAGCTCCTAAAACACTCGGGCTAAAAAGCCCATTGTATTCAAAGCTCTGGAAAGTAAAAGGGTAGATAGTCAAGGAGAAAAGCAGATAAGTGACAGAGAGAAAGAGATAGGATAGAATAGAGATAGAGACAGAGACAGAGACAGAGATAGCTAGTCCTGTGAGAATTTTCCAGATTCTTTAGCGAATATGAATTTGACTAATTCTTATGAGGTCATCTTTACTATTACTTTTAGGAGAAGCAAAAGATGAAGAAGAAAATTATGCTCGAGGTGTGATTCTATTGAACAACACAATATCAATATTCCGCTTGTGGCGATCTCGTTTCTCCCAAAAAATGTTGCTCTTGCTATTTGTGACGTACGTCTTGCTGTTGTTCTACAAATGGAGAGAGCTACAGTTATAAGCCGACTCCGAACGGCCGACGGTTTTTATGAGCTGCTTTTGCATAACAGAAATACACTCAGAAGTTTGATTTTACCGGCCGAGGAGCGACCATATGCCATTCGGAGGCGGCGTAAACCTTTGGGACTCACCATCACGATGCTCACCAAAAATAGGGGGAGCCCGGCCAAATAAAAAACAAAAAGGGTGTAAGCACCGATTATATATACATTAGGTCGCATCGATTTGTGGGGAGGCAAAAAAATCGCTCATTGCTCTGTGAAAATCGTATTCTAGGGATCAAAATAAGAAACTTTGTGGAAGGAACCATACCTCTAAAACGAATTCTGATGTCCCCCAATTTGGTTCGAACTTTTTAGTTTCTTTTCTCATGTAAAGGCCAAAAATTGTGATATTTTGAAATGATTGTATGGGGAACCCCCCAGGGGAGTTCCAGGGGGTGTGCCACTGGCATGGGTGGATCGGCCGTCCAAAGTTGGTGGGGGTCGGTCATACATTTGGACTCGATTTGAGCACTCTAAATGGGTCAAAGTGGGATTTTTCGTTCGACCCAAATTGGGGGACATCAGAACTCATTTTAGAGGTATGGTTCCTTCGATAAAGTTTCTTATTTTGATCCCTAGAATACGATTTTCACAGAGCAATGACCGATTTTTAAATCGACCCGCCCTAATATACATACATATATAGCAATTTGGGGAAAAAGAAATCCACTATTTTCGCGGTAGATGGCTGTAATGATCGGTACGTAAAAATAATAACTAATATTTAAGTATTTGCTTATAACAAGCACGAACACGAGTATTTCTTGGCATTAAGTTATCGCTTTAATTCGCTGCAATTCTTAAGTTTCATATTCAACTCGAAGGCATCAGCAAGCAACCAGTCAAGCAATAATTTATTTCTACGACCTGCTCGAAGTTGTCACACGCATTCACCTTTTAAAATGATGCCAACAGATTTATGGCGGTTTATCTCGTTCCGCTACAACGAATGCGAACTTCGGCGATTGAACGACTCGAACTTTAGTGTCACATTTGTAGCAATAATGAAATAAAAGAAAAAAAGGAGAAATGTATACTTTGCAACACTGCTGCACGAAATCCTGAATGAAGAAATTCATGCACCAACACGTAATGGTAGATAAACGTAGCTGAATATTTTCCTTGAAGGTACGTTTATTGCTCCGACAGTATTTAAAAGGTGTTGCAAATAACGCTTTTCTTGCTTTTCACACTCACACACACACATACACCCGTACGCATGGACATATCGCTTCTCTCGACTGGCTATCGAATGTCCTTTAGACTTAACACGTCACCTAGTAATCGAGTGTATACACACGCATAAATGCTCAAGGGTGTGTGTGTGTGTGTGAATTCGTGCACCCCCACTGTGACCAAATGCATGCTTGGCTGGTTGGCTCGTCGTCCACGGTCGGCCGAACTATCTGCTCTGCCAGCAGCGCCCGTCTCTCCGCTTGCTGTTTGTGGCTACACTTGGAATTTCCACGCTGACATTGGCTTTAACTCCAGCAGATGGGCATTGATTTTCTACAGCACTGAAGATGCGAGCAAGAGAAGCGGAAACAATCCTTTTTACCAGATAAACAAAATAAGCAAGCGCACAATTTTTGGTAAACGCAGCAAAGCATATCAGTACAAATAGAGACAGAGGTTGCATGGCAATGCGGAAAAGGGGCACGGACGGAAAGGGGGCGGAGGAATGTCTGACCCGGATGATCAATGGTGCTCATGTGGAGTTTATCATCCTGCAATTGACTTAACTTGCCGTTTACCTCTTCGATTCATTCCTCGAAATTTGTTGCCTTTATTTTTGTTTGCATTTTTTTGCAGTTGCTTTTCTCATAGGTTTTGTCATATTTTTTTCTCATTTGCTCTGGTTACCTGGTGTTTTTTTCTGGTTACGGTTAAGGTGCTTCTTTTTTGGAATATTCTGCATTTTTTTTTCAAATCTCAGTCTCGGTTTTTAACTTTTTTTATGTGGATTTAAAGCAACGTCGATTCAGATTTGACTGGCGCACTTGGCACTGGCTTTCTTGGCTTCTATATCGCTCCGCGTCTCATTCTCTGGCGTTTATCTCTCTGTCATTGAGTGTGAAGTGTGTTGCTTAGGTCATATGCTTGAGGAGTAAATTTGTTGGACAGATTGTTGCGGCGCTTGATTGCTGCGAGAATGTAGAGTTTGCGAGTGTAAGAAAATTTTAGAAAAATATTTTTCTTGCTCTTAACCAAAGAATTCACGAACTGCGGATGATGTGCTTAATTTTGCTTAGCCGGTTGTGATGTTTGTTGATTATGTTAAGTGGTATTGGCTGGCCTTCAAACCATGTAAGGTAAACAGTGGCTTGCTGCAAGACTATACAAATAAGCGACATCTCAAAGGGGAAACAAAATTTACTAGCTCAACTTCATTTTTTGGAGCAGCGCCTATTTGAGCTTGAGAGCGTCTGCTTTTAAAAAGTAGTAAAAGCAGTTGCCACAAAAGTTCGTTGCGGTGCGTGATAGAAATTTAACAAGTTCGATCCATAAATGGGTTTGAATCGGTAGTTACTTTCGCGAATGAAATAAGTCCCTCTAGCGAGATTTTGTCTACCCAGCTCTTCGAAAAAGCGCTTCCTCAGTGCGATGCATTTGCATATGAAAAGCTGAATGGATTCTCTATGTCTCCCACCTCTACAGATCATACAAAAATCTTGATGCCGGACTCCGTACCAGATGGTCATAGGTATGAACAATAGCCCACTGGAAGAAGCCGTGTTTTTTTCCGAGAGCTATAGTTAGCCACCGGTCCGAATGGGTTGGTGCGTGACTATCATTCGGAATTGAGAGAGAACGTAGGTTCGAATCTCGTTGAGACATCCAAATTAAGATAAATGTTTTTTTATAGCCGTAGCCCCACGGAAGGCAACGGCAAACCTTCAAGTGTACTTCTTCCGTGAAAAAGATCCTCATATAAAATATCTGACGTTCGGAGTCGGTTTGAAACTGTAGGTCCCTCCATTTGTGGAACAACCTCAAGACGCATGCCATAAATAGGAAGAGGAGCTCGGTCAAACATCCAAAAAGGGTGTAGGAGCCAATTATTTATTTTATATTTTATTGTTTAGGCTAATTTGGGTTCTAGGTCACAGCGGCATAGAGGGAAACTGTTGTGCTGATGAGCCGACTAGACAGGGTACCCTGAAGACAGTTTCATTGCAACCTGGGAGGATTCGGGTTCCCTTGAGAACCTGTGGAACACTCTAGGAGAGATGTGCCTCGCGTCACCTCAAGGGGCGCTGGGCTAGTGGGCAAACGTGAAAAGTCGCGAGATTCTTCTGGTCACGGGTAGATTGACGGTGTTCGAAGGAACTTCTAAGGCTGACATAGCCGCAGCTCACGAATTTGGTAGGTGTCCTTACCGGACACTGTCCGTTAGGTATCCATGCGGTGAGACTTGGGATTGCTTCAAGTCGCTTCTGCAGAAGCTGTCTGGAGGATGAGGTGAAATCATCTCAGCATCTTCTTCTCAGCTGCCCTGCTTTCGTCGAGCACAGGTTTCGTCATCTGGGCACTCTCTTTGTTGCTACATCTGCGGATATTGTCTGCTTAAATATCACACATCCGGTGAAACTCATCTGTACTTTAAAGCGGCTAATACGAATGTAAATAGCCACTGCTGGTAGAAAACCTGTAATTCAAAGCTTCTCCTTCCTTTTTTAAACCTGTTTTGATCTTTTCCTTCTGACTCCAGCACACCCTCTGGTTGATGTGACACCATAGCATGGATAAGGTTGAGGCATCTCGACCAGATACAGCCGCAAGAAAGCCAAATGCACTCAGCCATATGCACAACACACCTCTATCTTATGTAAGTTCACTAAGGGATCTGGGTTTGAATGATGAGTAGATGGCATAAAAGATCATGAGGACGAAGTGCAAACCTGAATTTCATTCACTCATTAATTCAATACACATTTTGCATGAGTTTGAACTCATTTTCGAAGCACCTTGTCCAGTACACATCGTTTCTGCTATAAGTTGATTACTCGTCTTACTAAAACCCGAGGACGTCTCAATCTCACTACATATATGGGACGTGCCGATCTTGTTCAATCATTTCGTGCACAGGTTCGATGTTTTCTGGCGCAACAAATGATTTTGAGCGAACAGCCATCAGGAGAAAATGCATTGCATAAGTTTTTTACGGTATTAAAGGCGGCTGCAGTAACCGAATGGGTTGGGGCGTGACTGCCAATCGGAAGTGTCCAGTTTCGAGTCTTTGGCAGATGGCAGAAACAGTTTTTTCTGATAGCGGTCGCACCTCGGTAGGAAATGGTAAATCTCCGAGCGTATTTCTGTCATGAAAAAGTTCATTTTTTGGTCGAGATGAGTTTTTAAAGCTACTATAAACAATACTAATATGGCTCACACATAAAACATTTTTAGAGCGTTTCTGGGAAATATTACACAAATTTGAAGTCACTGAAAAAATATTTAATGTGGAGGCATCGACTCAAAAGACAAAGAGTTTAGACGTATCAAATATCCAATGGGAATAAATGGAACGAGTGATGAAGTTTAAATACCTCGGGGTGGAGATCTCCAGTGACCTCAGCACAATTAGAGAAGAGCAAGAAAGGCGTGTTCAAGGGGATAAGGTATCAGGATGCTTTAGAGACATAATAAGTACTTAAGAACGCAAGGTAAAACCCGAATGTACAAATCTGTGATAAGACCCATTCTGACGTATTGCGCAGAGGCGCGTGCTGAAGAAAAAACAAATGCTACGCACTACAGAAATGCAAATTTTACGATCAGTCGCCAGAAAAATTTGTCTAGATTGCGTGAGAAAGGAAGCACTAAGAGAGGAAACAAAACTTATCGACATTGTTAAGCTTATAAGGACTAAAGAAAAGAAAAATAAGGTTTGCTAGAGATGCTAAACCAAACGCAAGACATGCACCGAGAAGACATCCAAAACGATGAAAGACACATAAAATTCCAGTGCAAGCTTCAGATAGTTCCTCATTACTCCAGATCTGCCAAAGGCCATAGGAATAAATAGCAACACAAGTACTAACTTTTCTAATACGTGTTCCCCTCGCGCTGTCTTCTGTGAACTCTCTCTCTCTCTCTTTCTCTCTTTCTCTCCCTCTCGCTCTCTCTTTCTAATATGTTGAACAGTTTGTAATCTGCTGCGTAAACTCATGCATGCGTAGCAACGAACTTCCCTCGAGCTACTCACTGTAAGGCGTAGACCAGCTCTCCTCTCACGCATCTGGCCCTCTCATAATGCATTAGAAAATATCCAAACGCACTTACTTTTCCCCTCCGATCTTACTTTTCTCAGAAGCTCTAATTTATGGGATGATAACGCGCTGAAAACTTGAAAATTTCTTCTACCCAATTTTCTTCTTTCATCCACTCCCCCACACTCTCCCTCTCTTCTTCTCTCCCTTCCTCTCTCCCCCGATTCAAACGTGCCTTACATTGATTTCAATTTTATTTCGTTCAAATTTGCATGCAAGACCAATTTTCACGCAATACGCATTTTATACCTCAAATCCGTCTTAAACTCGCAGGGCATTTACGGAGCATAAAATTTACAAAAAACAAAAACACCGAATGTCGCAAGAAAATGAAACGCAAAAATCGCACATGACTGCACATGTCCGAAATCTTCACCCTCTTCCATACCAACCTGCAGCCACCCCTTCCACCGCTGCATTCATCTGCACTTTTGGATATGCAATCCATGCGGCAGCTACATTTTTTCGCACATTTTCACACTCTGTTTCGCTTTTTATATGGAATTCGAGTTGAAAATACCAACCCAGAGCGGAATATTGTTGACAGCCGGTGGCAGTGGGTCACTGCGGCAGCAACGCTTGCCTCTGGGCATACTAGTCGAACGGAGACGTGCCACATTCTGCACTCTACCCTAGTTGGACCCAATGTAGCCGCGCTCTATGCTGACCCCAGAACGTGTCCAGCTAAAGGTGAAGGTGACGTTAGATTTCTGAGGCCGCCACCTTCGTGCGTTGCTGCCATTGCTGTAACTGCTGCCAGGATAACTGAATTTATTTGCGTTTCATTCTCCGTTTTTTTCTTGATTTTCCCGGTTTTTTTTGTGTTTTTTTGTGAAGTGGAAATCCCACTGGAGACGATTTAATCCCACATTTCAAAGTTAGTCAAGTGCGAAAATGCCATAAAGGAATATAAGCAGTAGCTCACCAGCACCAATTGCAAAGGAGGTGCAAAGAAAAGGCAAGGCATTTAGTGGGTGTGTGAAACAGTGAGCTGAGCGAGGCAGCAGAGTGACAGCTTAGCAGCTGCACTAATTTTTTTTAGCTGTGAGTTAAATTCGAAAGTGTGATGCTCGTAAATTTGAAAAACTACGTTTCTATATTTGCATTTAAGTGTGCAGCTGTATGTATGTATGTATGTGTGTGTGTGTGTGTCGATGCGTGTACAACCAACTAGCAACATTTATTTACTCAGCTGCTGTGCACACTTCATAGCTCGTCCTTTGCTGACTTCTCGCTTCAATTGCTGCCAGAACACCTTCCACTCGTACTCGCCTTGCCCCCGCTCTCGTTACAGTTACATTCAACATTCAACAATCAACTACAAGTATTCGTTTCCACTTTCGACCATCTTCAAGCATTTACTTCCTTACAAATTTATCCTTGACACCAACCTTTCCGGTAGTCCGGAGGTCTCTCGAGGCAAAGGCGTGTGTTAAAAATAAATGTAGCAGAATAAAAAAAAAAACTATTAAGTAAAGCGAAATAAAAAAGTAAAAAAAAAACGAGGTGCCTGTAGTCAAGATGCTGTGTTTACAAATGTTAAAAACCGAACGAAATCGAATTTCGAGTGTGAATTTAAATATTTGATATTTACTTTTCTCGCCTCACTTTACGTTTGACGCTGGCTGTATACTTGGCGCTGCCTTCTTTGTGGACTCTTTCAATTTTTCAAAGTTATTTTTTCTTTTTCTCTCTTCTTCCCTCGTTGTGTGCATTCCGCATTTTGTTTGAATTTTGCCACCAATTTTTCACAGCTAAACGGTTTTCAGTGCGGAAGCGCTTTTATTTATGTTTCGCAGCGCATTAAAAGGTAAGAAAATAATATTATAAAATTTAATAGGTTCATATGACGGGAAATTTAATAAAGGAGTCCACTAATAAATACGCATATACAAGGAGACAGCCAGGTAGCTTGGCTCATCTTTTTATGCTGGAATCTGGTGCTGCCGACTACTATGTTTCGGGCCCCGGCGAAGTCGATCAGCCTATGTCCGATACCAGATGTTTCGTTGTGCAGGCTGAATTTTCCGACTGTGGGACCCAAAATTCCTTCCTTGCCCACCCTGGAGTTGAAGTCGCCAAGCACGATTTTTATGTCGTGCCGGGGGCACATATGGAAGATGGTTCCATATGTAGAAGTCCACGCAAGTGGGGAAAGTTACTGATCGCCATTCACTTGGGAGTGGCCAGGACGATTCTTCTGCATATGATTCAAGTAGCTCATAACGTCCGGGATTAGCCCACGTATCCCCTGGGTAGCTTCCGAACACCCGTTCGGGAGTGAGCTAACGTGAGAAGGCGAAGCATTCCAGTATACCTGGTTGTGCGCTGGGTTTGGGACCTGCCACTTAAAAATCTCCCCCAATGAAAAGATATGCAAAGCCTCGGATGAGACCTCTTGGGTTTCGGCTCATGTGGATATCGCCATTCAGCCGCTTGGTTGCCTGTTGACTGGTTTGCATGTCAAACTCATATATTCACGACTCATCTTCTGTTATGATACGCTGCTTAAACGTTGGGTCCGAATTCACTTGCTCAAGCATGTCTGCAGCCACCTTCTTTCGATTAATTTTTTGTAAGAAATTCAACTCTCTTGGGGCGAGTCGAGCAGCCACACGTCTCATGCCCAATTGATAGTATAAAATGTTGTGAATTGATTCGTGAGACACGCCAAGGTCACGAGCTACCTCCCTCAAACTTAAATGATCGTTTTCCAGCACCATTTCCTTGACTTTGTGGACGTTTGACGTTTTCATCCGTTGAAGACGTTGAAGGAGAACCAGATCGGGCAAATCTTCCACGACTTCTCGGCCCTCTGCAAAAGCCTTAAACCACTCGTAGACCCGTGTTTTTGATAAAGCACACTCGTCATAGACTTTCTCCACCATCTTCTACGATTCGGCACAGGAAATCCCGTTAACAAAAAAAAAAAAAAAAAACAAAGATTTAAGACAAATTCTCTGTTCGATATGTTTGTTCATAGTGAAAATCGCAGAGCGCACCTGCGGTTGACCGATATAATTAAATGCCCAAAAACAAGCTAATTGACCGGACAATTGTACTGACATTCCGGAAAAAAAATTGAAATATGAGTAACGCGCGCTTTTTAAATGAACAATTCCCGATATGTTTTTGACAGAACGTATGTATGTATATGTATGCGGATGTATAATCCTTTACTTATATACAAGAAATATATTAGGGCGGGTCGATTTCAAAATCGCTCATTGCTCTGTGAAAATCGTCATCTAGGGATCAAAATAAGAAACTTTGCCGAAGGAACCATACCTCTAAAACGAGTTCTGATGTCCCCCAATTTGGGTCGAACGAAAAATCCCACTTTGACATATTTAGAGTGCTGCAATCGAGTCCAAATGTATGACCGACCCCCACTAACTTTAGACGGCCGATCCACCCATGGCAGTGGCACACCCACTGGAACTCCCCTGGGGGTTCCCCATACAATCATTTCAAAATATCACCATTTTTGGCCTTTATATGAGAAAAGAAACTAAAAAGTTCGACCCAAATTGGGGGACATCAGAATTCGTTTTAGAGGTATGGTTCCTTCGGCAAAGTTTCTTATTTTGATCCCTAGAATATGATTTTCACAGAGCAATGGGGGATTTTTTTGCCTCCCCACAAATCGACCCGGCTTAATATACATATATAAGTATATACATATGACTTTAATTCGGAAAGGGAGTTACTCATAAATACATAGCCAGCTCATACATTTAAGTGCTAGTAATAAAATATTTTACGACGCTCGACTGCTTTGCAACCTACTTAATATGTACGTTATATCTGTGTATATACTATATATAATGATGTGGCATGTACAATACATTAAGGTTGTCCGTCGATTTAAGATGGTTTGAACTCTCACTAACATTCTGCAATGGCTATGGAACTAATAGATTTTCTCATTTAATTTGCAGTTGGTTCGTTTCTCAGTCATTTATATTAGATTGGGTGAAAGGAAATAAACTATTTTTGTGCAAATGGTTTGAAATTCTTTAGTGCCTGGGCGATGCCACGAATACGAACCTGGCGGTCTACTTTGATTATTTCTGTGATTTTTTGACTTTTTCGACTTTTTCTTTGACATCAAATATGCCTGCACGGATCGACAAAACCAAAATTGTACGTAATTTCCTATTGCAGTATCGTCACCATAAACACCATTCCCAATTTCAGCGGTCTGGCTTGCATTCTCGTATTTTCACCTTTACAAAAGAAAAACTGTAAAATGTAGAGAAATTTCTCTTTGTTTACTTCCATTGTTAACACCAAGCAAAAAACAGCAAACTAATTTTCTCATAACCTTATAGTCCTTAACGATGGTTCACCCACCCACTTTTCTACCCACAAGACCTTTTCCATCCAGACATCATCTTATCATCCCCCTCTATCGTCCCCAAGCTTTCATCTCGTACTCTAGATGAACTCCACAACAGCGACCATTTTCCCCCTATCACCTTACTATCCTGCCCCGGTTGGTCTCAAATCAAACCAAAATCAAAATTCCTCACTCACAAGGCGGATTGGCCCGAATTTCGTTCGATTGCCACACCCCTATCAAACAATAACGCTAGCTTAAAAAATACTAACGCTGAACCCGCAACGATAAAAACTATAGCCATACATTACAAAAAAATTTCGAGCAAAATTTCCATATTGGTCTAACCTCATTACCGTGCTTAGAAACAATAAGAAACTTTTGTGGGTTAAATACAAAAAAGATAGGGCTGACATAAACTTTGTCAACTATAAAAAAGCAAACGCGGCATTTAGAAAAGAATTGAAGATCGCCAAATATAAATCACTGGAAAGGATTGCCGCAAATATTAATCCACGCTCAAGCCCTAAGCAGATCTGGGAGGACATACAAATTCTTACTGGCTCTGCATCATCCTCCTTCATCCCTTTTATTCACTCACCTCAAGGCCCGAAATACCCACCTAAGGAAATAGCGGAAGAATTTGCTTCTTCTTGGTCAACATACTCCCACCCCTCCAATTTCCCCATACACTTCAATGACCTTAAAGAAAAAATTACTGCAGAAATCTATGATAATCCCTCCCCTTCTCCCAGCGTTCTAGCGATAGAAGTTCCCATTACTCCCGATGAGTTCGAGTCCACGGTGTTCAAAATGTCTGGAAAAACTCCTGGTGAAGATAAAATCTCCTACCCCATCCTCAAAAACCTTCCCGACACCTTAAAAACAAGACTCGTTAAGTTATACGACGAAATTTTTAGCTGCGGGGTATATCCCCAAGATTGGAAGATGCCATCTATCATCCCTATCCCTAAACCCAATAAGCCTACTTCCCATATAGCTAGCTATAGACCGATATCCCTCCTTCCTTGCATGTCAAAAATCTTGGAGAAGATAATCTCAACGCGCATTATTTGGTTCGCTAAAACAAATAATTTGTTATCTCCTCACCAAGTTGGGTTCCAAAAAGACATAGGTGTATAGAACCTTTGTTATATTTTGAACACTTTGCCTCTACAGCCTTAGCAACTAGAAACCATGTCTCTGTATTGAGCTAAGACTTTGAGAAAGCTTTTGACAGAATCGGGATTCACCTTGTACTCAGAGAACTAAAGCGTTGGAAGATCGGCAAAAAAATCTATAACTTCGTAAAGTCTTTCCTACAAAATCGTAAGTTCATTGTTAGAGTTAATAACCACAAGTCAAATATCCACAATCTCTATAACGGAATACCACAAGGATCCCCACTCTCGGTTACCCTGTTCACAATTGCTTTTAACGAACTAAGCTCAGTAATTGCTTATTTTAATAACGTAGAGCATGTTATTTACGCCGACGATGTCCTTATCTTCTCCAAGATCATTGACTTGAGGCAAATTGAACTAACCTTCATAGAAATCCTAAAGAGCGTAAACAATTGGAGCCAAATCTCTGTTGCCAACATTGCTCTTAATAAGTGCTCCTCATTTCATATATGCAGGAAACATAGCTGCTCCTTTCCTCCCCTTTCCCTACATAACATTCAAATTCCCCACTCCGACACCTTAAAGATTCTCTTATCTAAGCACTGTTCACACCAATACCCTTATAAGCATAACAAAATCACTAATACTTTCAAAAATCCATTATGGTCTTTCAATATACGGTAATTGTGCTAAATCGCATATCCGACTCTTACATGCACCATACCATGCTGCCGCAAGAAACACAATAAACGCAAGTAAAAACAGTTTGTAATCCACCTTTCATGATTCCTCAATCTTCATTCATTTCCGTTGTTCAGAATCACTATAAAAATAAAACCAGTTCTACCGAATACCAGCAAATATTTCGTGAAACCTTACAACCATGCAACCAGGGCTGGGAAATCATATACAACGATGGATCGAAATCTGATACCAGTACAACGTTTGCTGTCACAAACACACTTGGTGCCAGATTACCGTCGGTGCTCTGCCCACATACTGCTCAGCTTTTACAGCTGAAGTAGCTGCTCTGCATGAAGCAGTACTGTACTCCTCTCGTAAAGACGCCAAGCATATTATATGCACAGACAGTAAGCCTTCAATAGATGCCATTCTTAATTCACGAATGCCATCTCATAAACAAAATCCGCCAAAATCTACTTCAGTACAGCTCCATAAAAGTAATGTAGGTACCTGGACATACAAGCATTAGAGGTAATGAGATTGCGGACAAAAGAGCCAAAGAAGCTGGCACCGAACCTCTTCTTCTTTTCAATTACCTCACAAACGCAGATATTCGTAAACTCTGCAAAAAACAGCAGCACGTTAGATGGCAAAGAGAATGGAGTAAATACCAGCATTTCTATAAAAACTGCAACCCCGATGGTGCACGATCGACCTTTCCTGTAAACCTGCCAATCAAAAACGTAAAAAATTTTGCTAGGCTAAGAATCGGACACACGATCGCCACACACACGCATCTACTTAACGGCGATTCTGCACCAGCATGCCCCTCTTGCGGCGACTGCAACCTCACAGTATCTCACCTGCTCGATGACTGCCCAGAGCAACAACACATCAGGACAGCTCTATTTACTAACACTAAACCTTCTGTTCATCTTAAATTTATTAATGCCAGCAATTATTTATAATTGTTTCTCTTTAAATAAAGAAATAAATAAAATAATTTTTATAGTGTGAAATGTCACCTTGACAACAAGGGTAAACTTTTCAGAGATATCGAAAACTACAGCCCTCTACTGAGCAATAGTAGATGTCCTTTTTGCCCAATAATATTGAAAAACAAAAAAAATTTAAATCACATGAACCAAAATGTCGAACTTTTTCAGAAAGAGTTTACCTTCGACTTCAGTACCGCCCTAGTATGCCTTTTATATATGAATAATAATCTTTGTTATAATAAAGGGTTTTCCAATAAGAGGTGTTATTTTGATATTCAAAGAAAAATGATATTTTTTAATACAAATGATCGTATGTTTGTTTCATTATAAAGAGGAAGGTATGCCGTTAATAGTGGTAAATAACATCAGGCACCATGCTTACAGGACCATATCTTTTTCATGAAATTTTCCATAACCGAATTGCAAAGTGGCTGTCCTATGTCCTCGATAACCTCACAAATTCCATCTTTGACATGTTAAATCGACCCTGGGCTGTTGCCCTAGACCTTCTCCTGCACGTGGCCTCAAAGAAAAAAGTCACAAGGTGTTAAATCGCAAGATCTCGGTGGTTAATTGTGATCACCTCTTCGAGAGCTAACAGGGTCCGGAAACTTTTCCCGTAAAAGATCAATGGTTTCGTTCCTTGTGTGGAACGCAGCGCACTCTTGCTGAAAATAAACGTTGTCCAGATCAATACCATTCAATTCCGGCCATAAAAAATCGTTAATAATCTCTCGATAGCGCAATCCATTCACCGATAAAACCTGTTATTGGAAAACCCTATATACATATTTCTTGTAGTTAAACAGTTCTGCATGTGCATGTATGTGTGTGCATATACACAAATGTGCATCAGCCAAATGACACAAACGTCAATAAAACTTATAAGAAACTGAAATATTTATTGAGCTAACTACTATTAAGCGATTATTTCCATCATTCAGTACGATTTGAAGAGCTCATCTGGACATATGTATGTGTATGTGTGCAATATGTAAATACATATGCATATGCAAACTTTTATATGCCCTTGTGCGCTCGTGACTTCAGTGGCTACTTCAACTTTATCGCAAAAGCAAAAACAAAACGACGCCACTCTCGGTTGCATTCAAGAATCCTCGAGGAATTGGCTACACGCTCGCCAGTATTATAAACTGCAATTTGCAAATTATTTCCACAGTTTCTTTTCCAGCCAAGGAAGCAAATATTTATGAGCATATTTGCTCACTGTCAGTTGGTCAAAAGTTGCTAGTTGAAGAAGTGGCTGTGGCAGTAGTAAGACAATAATTTGCCACTCGCTGCTTGCTTGTGAAACTGCAAACGTATCTATAAGTGCGTATATGTATATATGTATGTATGTATGTATGTATATATTCACACAGCCCCGCAAAGAATTACAAAGTCTTTGCAATTTGAGTATTTCTGATGAATTTGAAATTATTATTATTATGAAAAATTATCATTTGAAGACTGAAAAAGGGCAAGTAACTCAGCATGGGAAAGGTATAATATTTAACATTCCTTGGTATAGGAGATGAAGGTAAAAGCAACTATAGATCAGATAAATTTTACAAGACGGCTACGGACACACTGTAATTTTCGATGAAATTGAAGGGAAATGAATGAATTTAATCAAAGCTAACTTTGTAAGACGGCTGCCGGAGCTGAATGGGTTGGTGCGTGACTAGCATTGGGGAGTGCGTGGGTTCGAATCTTCGTGCATTAAACAGCAAAATATAGAACTAGATATTTTTACAGTCGTCGCAGGCAATGACAAACCTTCAAGTACATTTCTACCATGAAAAACTCCTCATCGAAACCATTTGCCGTTCGGAGCAGGCCTAAAATTGTGGGTCCCTTCATTTGTGGAATAACATTAAGACGCACACACAAAATAAGGGAAAGAGCCCAGCCAAACAGCTAACAAAAGTTTACGTGCCAACTATTTATTTATTTATTTAACTTTGTTGCAGGTGTAGAGCTTTCTGAGCATGATTACAGGGTGAACGATATGAAGTGTTACCTATTCAAAACACCATAACTTTTTTGTGTGAAATTAGTTTCTATTGATTTCAAAGACAATATTGTTCAAAAATGATTACAATTTTAGTATGTATTTACTGGTCAGGGGTGATTAGAATGCGGGTATTTTATAGGATAACTATTATTTATTCTCAAAGACGGCCGAAAGAAGCGAGGGAGACCTGTACTGGCAGTATGCACAACTGAGACATTCCTAAAACGAACGAGAAAACTGCAACGCTGCATAAATTGGAGTTCTTGCTATTGAAAATGAAGCAAACTCTCTAAAAGAGTTATTTTAGGGTGCGAAGAACTTATCCGAGGGTCGCTATCGATATTTCTGTCCGGAAAATGGAAAAATCAACATTCGAGGGCTGTTCAGTGAGTACCCGTGTTTGATGACAGAGGGCCTTCCTGAGGGAAGTTGGTGTTAGCTTCGTGTGCTGCCATCTATCAAACGACGGCAAAGCGAATTTCAGACTGATTGAAAGGCTAGTTTGGATTTGGCAGCTGTTGAAGTAAGACGAGTTTCGTGATTTTCACTAAAATGGAAAAAGAGTAGTAGCGCTCGGTAACTCGCTTTTTATTTTTGAATGGGGAAAAGGCGAGGAGATAAAGGCAAAGTTGAATGTTGTCTATTTGGATGCTTCCCCATCTATGACCAGGTATCTATAACTATATAACATCCGTTTTTGATGAGGAGCCTCCAGGACACACGGCAGACGTGGCTACCGAGGAAATCAGTCAAAAAGTCCACGACATGATTCTCGCCGACCGATGAACAAAAGAGTGCGAAGTAATAGAGGGCATAGGTGTGTCGATCGGTGCGGCAAGTAATATTTTACATTATAAGTTGGCGTTGAAAAAATTGTCCGCCCGATGGGTGCTGTGATTGGGCACAATTAACAACAAGCGGATGCGGCTATTAACTTCAAAGCAGTGTTTGCAGCAATTTAAGCGAGATGCGAATGAATTTTTGTGTCGAGTTGTCGCCGTTGATGAAACCTGGATTCATCATTACACACCAGAAACTAAGCAACAATCAAAACAATGAGTTTCTTTTGGTGAATCTGCTCCAAAGAAGGTGAAGGCAGTCCCATCGGCCGAAAAAGTCATGGTGACGATTTTTTGGGATGCGAATGGCGTTGTTTGGTCATATTATATGCGCCCCTTTGATCCGCATCCTTTGATCCGCCCCTGCAGATGTTTGGACATATTATATGCGCCCCTTTGATCCGCATCCTTTGATCCGCCCCTGCAGATGTTTGGTCATATTATATGCGCCCTTTTGATCCGCGATCCGCATCATTTGATCCGCCCCTGCATTGCAGTCCCACAATCATGAACATCAGGTGATTAAGGGGACCAAATTAGAATTAGAACCTTTAGAATTAAGTATGTGTGTATGTATATAAGCATTCCTATATGCAAAATAAAACAGTATACTTTTGGAGTTCGTTGATTTATAACGCTTTTCTCAGCATTGCCGCCGGACAAACAAACGAGTTTGTCTGTACAGGCGTCATCCTCATGGATTTTTAAGAAAATGCAGAAAGTCATTGCCGAGACAGAGGCGTATTTTGGAGAGTTCGACAAATCCTGTTTTTTTTTTTTGGAGGGGTTAAAAATTGGCCGGGGCGTTATGAGAAGTGTGTCTTTCTAAAAGGGGACTGTGTTGAAAAATAATTTATTTTTTGAAAAAAGGTGTCTTCGTTTCTAATACGGCTATTTATTGAACCCTCACCAAGTAGGTGCTTGGAAATGGTTTTATTGTTTTCCAAAATATTCTCCATGATGATCAATACACTTTTGTATTCGTTTGCACCAACTTTTGAAGCACTTTGTCTAATCGCGTTTCCATGGTGTTTTTTAAATTGTGTGGGATCCAACGCAAACACACCTTTCTTACCACAGGGTCGAGCTAGCAGATGGCAACGTCACATGGGACGGCGCAAAAACAGCAACCCGGATCCGTGTACTATGGAAGAGTCTTGACGAGGTGCTATGCTTTCAAGGGGGGAAAGAAGGACAAAAAATGTCCCTATTGGGAACCTATTGGTTCTATATTGCCTTCCCTCATTTTGATTTGGTACAGAAAGCACGAACAAATTTTCTTCCGGTGGAAGTTTAAAAGATCTCATATCGCGTTTCTCGAGGTTGATGGGTTCTACAGTTCTTTCCCTCATCTTACCACACTAGCCTGGTAGAGAGAGAAAGAACAGCATATTTTCTGGTACATGTTTGGAATATCCAATACGAGTTCGCCCATCCTAATCCAAGTTATCAATCCTTGTACTTCCATTTTTACGTATTTTAAGCAACAAAAATATTCCCCATACTGTACCCACGGTTCTTTCCCGGCAATTGGGAACGATTTTCAATTTGAGCGACTGAGAAACTTTTTCTGGAATTTTGAAATATATAGGATTTTCCTTGAAGTAACTCTCGCTTTTGAATATCCGATTTGTACGGGTTGCCCATATTCGACGGACCTATGTGTTTTTTTTTAAATCAAAAAAAAAAATACATTTTTTTTGATGTTGACGATGATAATCATTTTATTTGGTTCAAGTAGATTTGTTGACATTACTTTTTGAATATGATATCTCTCAAATGGCCGCCTTGAGCCTGTACGGCGTATTGTGCCCGTTTTGCAGCATTTTCGATAGTTTTAGCTAACATTTCGGCTGGAATAGCGGCTGTTTCCTCACGGATGTTGTTCTTGAGCTTATCAATGGTCTTTGGCTTATTTATATAAACTTTTGATTTTAAATATCCCCACAAGAAGAAGTCAGGTGGCGTTAAATCGGGCGAATGCGGTGGCCAGTCAAAAGCGCCATTTTTCGACATCAAACGAAACAATTTCTTCAAAAAATCGATTGTGGTGCGAGCTGTGTATGGCGGAGCGCAGTCTTGTTGAAACCAGAACTGCCTCATACGCTTTCGACGAATAATTGGCATCACAAAAGTGATTCTCATATCGCGATAACGCTCCGGCTTGACCATCTTCATTTTCGAAGAAAAACGGCCCAATAATCGTTTTCGCACTAACGCCGCACCAAACAGGGACTTTTTCGTCGTAAAGATGTGCCTCTTGAATTTCGTGAGGATTTTCAGTGGCGTAAATACGGCAATTTTGCTTGTTTACCGTCCCATTCAATAAGAAATGAGCCTCATCGGACATGATGATTTTGTTCTCCTTCTTCTCTTTTGACTTCTTTTGTTGAATGTAAAGTTCAACAATTTGGGAGCGCTCGCGTGGCGTGTACTGTTCCATGGTAAAAATCTGCTTGGGCTGACGCTTCCAACGCGGTATGTCATTAAGCGATCTGACGACTGTCAAAAGATATAGGGCTGACAGATGGGTCCGTCGAAAAAACCTTTAGTAATGAACTGACAGCAATTTGACTCATAAGCTTAGCTTTTCCAGATGGGTTGCCCCTCTTACATACATACATACTCCAGTACTTTGCACGCATTCATTTGTCCATAAATATATAAGTTTGTATGTATGTATAGGTACATAATATATATGTTTTTTGCCGCTACGTCGCAAAGTTTTTGCATTTTTTAAAGTTTGGCAGCAAATCGGAAAGTGTCCACTTCATTGTTGTTGGTGTACAATGACACGCTTACTATAAATGTGGGACCAGCCAGCAAGTCATGACTAGGCTAGACAAAGTTTTAGTTGGCTGATTTGCCCAGCCATGAAGTGATTTGCTAGCGAAAGTTTTTCCACCCGCTTGCAGTGCGCGCCACCTCCACAGTCCTTCGTTTACGTAGTCCAGTTTTTATGGTAGTTCGGCGGAGTGTGTGCGGCGCTAGTTTGCCAGATGGATGAAAGAGCATAAGCAGGGTTTTAATCGGTGCAACAGTCACTTTGCATTTAAATTCAGATTAAATGCGATGCAGATTTCGAAATAAAATTGAAAATGAACAAATTTGAATGCAATATATTTACATACATACATACATACATACATACATACAAACATACATACATATAAGAGAAAAAAACGAGTGGTGGAAATTAGTTAGTGGAAGTTGCTAACTATTTTGTTTAGAATTTTTCAAACTGTTCGCTATATCCTTTTTAGTCTCCATCTATTGTAATATCTCATGGCCATGGCGGCAAAGTGTCGTGAAATAATTTTTCCATAAAAAAAAAACTAAAAAATTAAATGAAAATTTTGTGCCTTAATTGAACGCTTAAATCAAACTTTGCTTCCAATTTTCTACTCAAATGTAATTAGTATTTCTCTTTCGCACACCAATTTTCATTTCCCTGTCAAAATTGTGCAATCGCTTGCAACGCAAATCCCTGTTACTAGGACAGGCTGAGTGAGAAATACTTTAAGTGAAGTATGGCAGGCGATAAACGGCGCTAAAGCTGGGATAAGCGTGGATAGCGAAAGTGATTCAAAGTGGCCAAGCATTGGAATTTACAACTGAAACGTCGGATTAAATGCAGCTTTCCAAAAAAAAAAAAAATGTTTTTTTCGCAGCTTACGTTAGTGAAAATGAAAGTGAATCAGTTAGAAAGTGTCTTAAAGCTAAATTTTGGAAGTTGAAATTGGTAACCGGGGCGTATAAGTAACACATTTCCTGATTCACAGTTCTGTTATTGAAGACTGTTGGTTGATTGAAAATTATTGCTGTTTTGTGCTCCGTACTGCGCTATACTTTTATCGGTATCTGTAGTCTTTTTCCGATAATCAAATACACGACTTTATGAGAATGAATGAGAGAATTTATTAAACAACAAAACGCATGTAAGTATATATGTCTACATATGAGTGTGTCATACAAATTTGAGTAAGCTGATGCAATAAACACTGCAAGGTAAACAGCTGTTTGTGTGCCTAACAGTATCATATACGAATAGCAGCTATTTCAGTATGTAATTCCATATCGGAAGAGCGTGAGGACTAAGCTTAAGAAGTATTTATTTTTTATATGAGAACCAGAAAGGAGGAGGATGGTTCCATGTGTAGAAGTCCACGCAAGTGGGGAAAGTTACTGATCGCCATTCACTTGGGAGTGGCCAGGACGATTCTTCTACATATAGTTCAAGCAGCTCACAACGTCCGGGATTAGCCCACGTATCCTCTGGTTAGCTTCCGAACACCCGTTCGGGAGTGAGCTAAAGTGAGAAGGCGAAGCATCCCAGCATAGCTGGTTGTGCGCTGGGTTTGGGACCCGCCACTTAAAAAGCCCCCCAATGAAAACAGCAACAAAGCCTCGGATGAGAACTTCCAACACTGATGACGACCCCTGCAAACGAAATAAGGAATACGATTTGAGGGCATGCACCTGGAATGTCCGGTCCCTTAATGGGGAAGGTGCCTCTGCCCGGCTGGTTGATGTCCTCGTGAGAGTAAAGGCTGACATCACTGCCATTCAAGAGATGCGATGGATGGGGCAAGGTAAGAAAAACATAGGACCTTGCGACGTCTACTACAACTGCCATGTAAAGGAGCGCAAATTCGGTGTCGGATTTGTTGTGGGAGAGAGACTTCGTCGCCAAGTACTGTCGTTCACTCCGGTGGACGAGCGCCTCGCAACAATCCGCATCAAAGCGCGATTTTTTTAACATCTCGCTAATTTGCGCCCACGCCCCGACGGAAGAGAAGGACGATGCGACCAAGGATTCTTTCTATGAGCGCTTGGAACGTTCCTATGAGCGCTGACCCCGCCACGACATAAAAATCGTGCTTGGCGACTTCAACGCCAGGGTGGGCAAGGAGGGAATTTTTGGTCCCACAGTCGGAAAATTCAGCCTACACAACGAAACATCCGGTAACGGACAGAGGCTGATCGACTACGCCGGGGCCCGAAACATGGTAGTCTGCAGCACCAGATTCCAGCATAAAAAGATACACCAAGCTACCTGGCTGTCTCCTGATCGAAAAACGCGAAACCAGATCGATCATGTTGTGATAGATGGAAGACACGCTTCTAGTGTATTAGATGTACGTACGATCCGAGGAGCCAACATCGACTCGGATCATTACCTTGTTGCAGCCAAACTGCGCACACGCCTCTGTGCAGCAAAAAACGTACATCTACCTACGCAAAGAATGTTCGACATCGAAAAGCTGCAATCACAACAGACAGCCAGAAGATTCGCCACTCGACTCTCACTCCTGCTCTCGGAGAGCACTGCCCAACACACCGGCATGCGCGAGCAATGGAGCAACATTTCTCGTTCCCTACGTACCGCCGCCGAAGAAGAAATCGGATTACGGCGAGCCCGAAAAAACAATTGGTACGACGAGGAATGTCATGCTGCCGCCGAAAGAAAAGATGCCGCCTATAGAGCCACGCTGCGATCGGGCGCAACGCGAGCCATGTGGGATCGCTACAGAGAGCTGAAAAAGGAAGAGAGACGTATTATCTGACAGAAGAAACGAGAGGCCGAAATACGTGAGTGCGAGGAGCTTGAGATGCTGGCCAATAGGAACAACGCCCGAAAATTTTACCAGAAAGTTCGGCGGCTTACAGAAGGTTTTAAGACCGGGGCGTTGTCCTGTAAGAACAAAGACGGCGATCTGGTGACTGACGTACAGAGCAATCTTAAATTATGGAGGGAACACTTCTCGAACCTGTTAAACGGTGACAGCTGCGCATGTCATAGAGAATGTGAAGATCCGAAGATACCCCAATTGTTGACGACGGAATTGTCGTTCCGTTACCCGACCATGACGAGGTGAGAATAGCAATATCACGGTTAAAGAACAACAAAGCCGCGGGCGCCGACGGACTGCCGGCTGAGCTATTCAAACATGGCGGCGAGGAGCTGGTAAGGTGCATGCGTCAGCTCCGATTGGAATTTAAGTGTGCTCTGCCCAATCCATAAGAAGGGCGATCCTGCAATTTGTGCCAATTACCGCGGGATTAGTCTTCTAAATATCGCCTATAAGGTTCTAGCGAGCGTATTGTGTGAAAGGCTGAAGCCCACCGTCAACCAACTGATTGGACCTTATCAGTGTGGCTTCAGACCTGGAAAGTCTACCATCGACCAAATATTCACAATACGCCAAATCTTGGAAAAGACCCATGAAAGGAGAATCGACACACACCATCTTTTCGTCGACTTCAAAGCTGCATTCGACAGTACGGAAAGGAGTTACCTGTATGCCGCTATGTCTGAATTTGGTATCCCCGCAAAACTAATACGGCTATGTAAGATGACGTTGCTCAATACCAGCAGCGCCGTCAGAATTGGGAAGGACCTCTCCGAGCCGTTTGATACCAAACGAGGTTTCAGACAGGGTGACTCACTGTCGTGTGACTTCTTTAACCTGATGTTGGAGAGCATCGTACGAGCCGCAGAACTTAATCGCTCAGGCACAATTTTTTATAAGAGCGTACAATTGCTGGCGTATGCCGATGATATTGACATCATCGGCCTTAACAACCGCGCTGTTAGTTCTGCCTTCTCCAAACTGGATAAAGAGGCAAAGCGAATGGGTTTGGTGGTGAACGAGGAAAACACGAAGTACCTCCTGTCTTCAAACAAACAGTCGGCGCACTCGCGTATCGGCACCCACGTCACTGTTGACAGTTATAATTTTGAGGTTGTAAAAGACTTCGTGTATTTAGGAACCAGCATTAACACCGATAATAATGTCAGCCTTGAAATCCAACGTAGAATCTCTCTTCCCAACAAGTGCTACTTTGGACTAAGTAGGCAATTGAGCAGTAAAGTCCTCTCTCGACGAACAAAACTAACACTCTACAAGACTCTCATCATGCCCGTCCTAACGTATGGCACAGAAGCTTGGACGATGACAACATCCGATGAAGCGACGCTTGGAGTGTTCGAGAGAAAGATTCTGCGTAAGATTTTTGGACCTTTGCACGTTGGCAACGGCGAATATCGTAGACGATGGAACGATGAGCTGTATGAGCTTTACGACGACATGGACATAGCGCAGCGAATAAAGATCCAGCGGCTTCGTTGGCTGGGTCATGTCGTCCGAATGGATACAAACGCTCCGGCTTTCAAAGTATTCGATGCGGTACCAGCTGGTGGTAGCAGAGGAAGAGGAAGGCCTCCTCTGCGTTGGAAAGATCAGGTGGAGAAGGACTTGGCTTCACTTGGTGTGTCCAATTGGCGCCGGTTAGCACGAGAAAGAAACGACTGGCGCGCTTTGTTAATCTCGGCCAAAATCGCGTAAGCGGTTATCGCGCCAATTAAGAAGAAGAGAACCAGAAAGGCGCTTCTACTCTTTCTAAAGCCAAGAAATGACTACCAACAATGCTTACGTACGAGTCACCGAATAATGACCGATAGCTGGGCATATCTCGAAAATCTGTTGGAATGACCAGCGAAAGAAGATCAGGGTAGGTGTATCTGTTAGATATCGAAAGAAGACCAGGGCAGGTATATCGGTTAGATACCTACGCTGGTCTTCTTTCGCTTTAATAAATACAATTTTTTGAATTTGATTGAGCATCCAATGCCTCGATCTTTACTTGACCGATTGTGTATTGTCGTGAATCGCTTATTCGATCTTCGGCAAACTCTAGTTTTGAGTCATCAAAAGATTGTCTTCGTTGTCAGTGGGCACCATCTTGCGGAGTGTTTTTTCATATCAAAATATTTACGCGTACTGAAGTATCAGACCCCATTATTATCATCGCTACTTAAAGTGCAATCACGTTGAAGGAGGTTGGCCTCTGGAGCCAATTTCTCCAAAGACATGGTAGCATTTTTAGGCTAACACCGTATTTCTCTGAACTTTGGACAGATCTCTCTATCCGCTAACTGGAGTTTGAGGGTCACGCCAGGGCGAACTTTCCAAGCAAACAGGATTGGAACGAGGGGAAACTCTGTACCGAAGCTGTTACCTCTGTCTTCACTGACGGTTCCAAGATGGAATCGGGAGTCGGAGCAGGGCTTTTGTCTAAATAAGCCAAAATGCTATGAACTTATTCCCCAACCTAATAATAAACTCACACATTTTTAGTTACTTTTTCGCTGCTCACATCCATGACATCTGAGCTTTTATTATTCTTCGTTTCGAACCTCTTCACAGATGCTTATAAAGAAAAAATTCTTAATAAGTTTTAAAATTGGATAATTTTGTTAAAAACTTACCGATTTTCACGCATTCAGAAAACAAAATATCAACGATTAGGGAAAAAGTAAGTAACACAAAATAATAGGTGTTTCCAGCGAATTTTTAGTACGCAGAAGTTTAGGTTTTACTGCTATAATAACTGAATACCTAAGAGTGAGCAACATTTTGGATAAATTAGAAGGCCGATTTTGTATGTGGGAGCTAAAAAGCTACTTGGATACTGAGCCTTGTGGTATTAAGGCATAAGTTTTAACTAAAAAAAATATTAAAAATAAAATCAAAAAAATTTTAAAATGAAAAGTATTCCTAGTATTTGAAAGAAAAACAATCACCCTGCATCCAGTTCTGCACGCCGGTGCATACAAGAAGAAGAAGAAAAAATCTGTAGTAATAAGTTGATTTTTAAAAATGATGAAAATTCCACATACCAAAAAATTCGAGAACGCTCGCAAAAAAATTCAATTGAATACGAAATGGAAATACGGATAACGAGGCAGATGACAGACGCAAGCACAAATGCAGCACTGGCAAGGCAGCACGTGACAATGGCAAAATGGTAAATGTATTTGAAAAAGTATTCTAGGTGATGTTGCAAATTATGTGTCGAATGTAGTGAAATATAAAGCAAATTCAAAAAATAAAAAAAACTGTTAAACACACGTACGACGTAGCTGTAGCTATGAAATACAAACAAAAAAAAAAAACAACATCTACCAAAAACGCTGCTGAAACTTAACGGCTATCACATTTCCCACATTCAAATGACACAAAATGGCAATAATATCAAGAGTTCCACAAACAAAAATAACAACAAGCAAAAAAACGAATGAAATGCGATGATTGCGCAAAGTGATTTGAGTGGCAGAGAATACGGGAATATGAAAAAAACTCACACTCGAGATTGCAAAAGGCGTAAGTGTGGAGTTGAGCGGGGTAGCGGCTGAATAGTAAAAATATTATGCAAACGTGCAAAAGGTTTTACTGAGTGAATTGAAAAATGAGCACACAGATGTGTATGTGTATGTATGTATGCATGTATACGAGTATGTGTGTATATGTAAATATATATGCATGGAAAGTATATTTGGTAAGCACTTAACACTGAGCGTGTTGGTGGTCGGTGAGCGAGTGTCACATTGAAATAGCAAAATCATATGAAACTGTCAAAATATCATAACATAAATTAATTTTGATGTGTCACACAAGTCATGACAGCTGGCGGTGTTTTGCCAACCAACCAACCACCACCGCCAGTTCGGGCGGCCACTTTGCAAAGTGTAGGACAAACACACACACACACACACACAAAAACACTCACATATTTCTATTATAATATTTTGCATTTTAAGTTGAAGAGAATTTATTTATATTTATATATTTTTATATGCATTTGTTTAAGCATAAATAAAAAGGTTTACCAGTCAATCGAATGGCAGTTGGCAATTTGCAGTGTGGACCAGGCAAATACACCTGTGCTCACAATAATGGCAACGCGGCGTTTGGCTATTTATTTATTTTTATTTAATGTTTTTTAAATAATAATAAGAAATTTGAAAATATAGTTCAAAAACTGTATAATTCAAATTCTTGTAAAAAATTCAAAAAAAAAAAAATTCAAAAAAGATTTCACCGAATTTTACCCGAAATCCATTGAACTTCATAGAAAGTTTAAAAAAAGTAAAAAAATGTTGATCAAAATTTCACCCGAAATCTAACTCAAAGTTTTGACCTTTATACAAAATTAAAAAAAAAAACTGCATAAAATTTCAGACTGTGTATTGATTGAAAAGTAATGAGCCTTTTTTTTTAAGCAGTTTTATTTAACCTTTTGGCTTATACAACTAATATTCTTCAAAATAGGACCCTTGAGCGTCAATACACCGCTGGTAGCGCTCCTTCCACTGCAGGAAACATTTTTTAAACTCATCCGCCGGAATCGCGTTCAATTCGGATCGCCTCGATGGAGTCGAAATGACTCCCCTTCAGCTTTCTTTTCAGGCGCGGGAACAAGAAGAAGTCCGGTGGGGAGAGGTCTGGGCTGTAGGGAGGGTGGGAAAGCACCGGAACCCCCATCTTGGCCAATGTATAGGCGCAGAGGAAGGCGGTGTGCGCCGTCGCATTGTCGTGATGAAGGGTCCAATCCAGATCGCTGGTCGTCTTCGACGTCCTCCCGGCCTTTCTTGAACGACTTGTGCCACCGTTTTACCTGGACACTGGACAGAGATTGGTCTCCGTAAGCCTCCATGAGTAGCCCAATGGTTTCGGTACTCGTTTTGTTTAGCTTTACGCAAATTTTGATCGAGTAACGTTGCTCCAACGATCGCTGCATTTTCGCCAATGCAAAATCCTAACACACTTTTAAAACAGCTTTCACGCGCGGAGCGATGTTGACTGCAGCGCTGTTGTCAGCGAACTGTGACCGGTTTCTAGTGGAAGGGGAAGGTCCAACGATCATTTTCCCCCACCAGCCGACTCGGTTGATCGTTTGGCAGACGCTCCGAGTGGGAAGGCTCATTACTTTTCAATCAAACCCTGTATATATATATATACCTATGCAATGAGACTTTTTTTCAATTTCAAACGTTTATTAAAAAAACGGTTACAAATTCAATCTTCAAAATAATAGCCATCACTAGCCACACATTTTTCCCATCTCTCAGGCAATTTGTGGATGCCGCGGGAAAAAAATTGGCCGTCTTTGGCCGCAAGCCAATCATTAAACCATTTTTTGGCTTATTCGTGAGAATTGATTATTCGTCAGTTCATGCGGCACCCATCTTCTGTCCTTTAAAATCATGCTCATGTCTTTCTAACGTTTGGAAATGGGCCACTCCCAACTGCTCTTCATCCAACAATGCTCGCAATTTGGCGTCCTCAAACTTTTTCGGTGGCCGGCCACGGTCCTCGTTCTCCACTGAAGCACTGTGCTCTACTTAGAGCATGCCCACCATAAGCTTCTATAAGCATTTGATGAGCTTGAGAAGCATTTTTCTTCAATTGATAAGAGAAAATCAACGATGTCCGCAAATCGTAGTTTGAAGGCACAAAATTCGACATTTTTAAGAGCGACAAAAGTGCATTGTTGTATGAAACGTAACAAACAATGAACTGAATATTGTTGACAGATGACAGACGAAAAAAACAAGACTTTTGGGAAAGTTTAAAAATACTCCTAGCGACATTTATGGACTAATAGCTGAAAGTCTCATTTCATAGGTAATATAATATTGTGACAGTTTACACATGGAAAAAATTTCGAGCATTCAATATGTATGAAAAAATTGCCAAAAATCAGCGTTAGTTTTGAGCCACTTTGAACTGGCAAATTTTTATATTAAAATGGCGTACCTAGAATTTTTCCAAAATTCTGACAAATAGTTTGAAATGTTGATGAAAATTTATTTAATTTTTAAGAAATTTTTGAAAAGCTCGAAACGTCGATGTATGTTGGCTTCGTTGTAGTATGAACTAAATATTTACAAAAACATACATCAAATTAAATAGAAACCAAATAAATAGTCCAAACTTTCTTATAGTATCGGGCTTCTATTATTGTGAACACAGGTGTACTTTTAAGCTCTGTATGTCTTATGAATTTTATTTTTATCTACTAAATACCCGAAATGCATTGCAATGCCATTTAAAGGAAACGAAACAGTTAAGTTCACTAAGTAACTGAAATACTTTTGGATTAGTATTGGATGCAGAAGCCATACGGAGCCGAGCAACTTTGCCCGCCCATACAGATCGAGTTTATGAAGTTAACGAACGTTGGCGAATCTGACAGTGAATCAGTAAGCGTTCATATTTTCTGAGCTAAGTATCGGATGTGCTAATCTACTTTGGAATTCGATACAAACAGGATATGCAAATAAATTGAAAATGTTCTACATTAAATGGGGGGATTGAATTACGAGTATTACATATTATTGTGAGTCTCAGTATTTTGGCAGACGCATCACCGCTTTAAAAATTTTAGTTTGATAATGCAAAGCAACATTAACCCGTGAAAATCGTGAAACAGACCTGTAGCCTGGAAAGGAGTCCGATGAAACCCAGGCACGCTTCTTCTGTCAGGCACGCTTATAAGGAGTGAAGCTAAAGAAATTTCAGTGAGGCTCAATTACGACGATTTTAGTGCATCATCCGGCTGGTTGGTGTAAAAAACGCTACAACATATCAAGCCGTGTAATTTCTGTGGCTACCAGCTTCCTAAATCAAGACGATGTCAAAAGTTTTACCGAAACTCTTGACTATTGACTATTTTGAAATATATTTTACGGTTTCTGAAAGACAATTGACTGTTCGGAAATAAATTTTACAATTTCTAAAATGCAATTTGTCTATTCTACAAAACCATAGACTGTACTGAAATACATTTTACAGTTTTTGAATTACAATTCATTTTTCTAAAGTACACTTTATGATTTCTGAATTACAATTGACTATTCTGAAATACATCTTACGGTTTCTCAAATACAATTGACTATTCTCAAATACATTTTACGGTTTCTCAAATACAATTGACTATTCTGAAATACATTTGAAACTCTCAGATGCATCTTCGGCCTGTGACGTTAGATCACGTGACCTTAGATCACGATGAATTTCTTCGTCCATTTTCGTTATATACGCTGTTATGCGCTTAAGGTGTCCCGCTGGTGTAAAGCTCGAAAAGTTTGGGTATTTTTAGGAATTTTTTTACAATAAAAAAATGAAAAACGATATTTAATTTTTTTAGTCTTTTTATTAAACTACTTTTACATACAAAAATGACAAACATTTTTTTTTGTTTTTTATTTATAATAATTTTAAGAATTGCGCTGAAGTTGACACTCCCGAAAAATCGGACATGGACTGTATTGTCAATTTTCGTTCTTATATCTATCTGAAATATAAAAACTAAAAAAATTATTAATCAGTATGACTGTAGCTATGCCCCGTACTAGAATAAAAAAAAATTGATAAAATGGCGCGATTTTGAATTATTCTGTTTTTCAGTTTTTTAATCAAAAAATACGAAATAATTGAAATAATAATATGATTCTAGTACGGGCGAAAGCCATTGATATTGTGAATGACATATTAAAATTTCAGACTATTCGATTAAAAAGCTGCTTTTTATTTGACAACACGAGGCCGAAAAAAGTCGTCTCGAGATAAATGAGTTTAAAGTTTGAGGTACAGGAGCGCGCGGACCGCTCTCTACTCAGTTAATAGGCTGTAGAAGCTATAATGTTGGGAATTTCCGCATGAAAACTTCACAGTATATTCTTAAGACACTACACTTTCGAAATATCGAAAGTAACCGATTTTTTGAAATTTCTAGACCACCGGGTCCCCTTAAGCCAGAAACGATCGGATTGATTATTCGTAAGTAGGTGAAAGATACGGCTTACTACTCTGGGCAAAAAGTAAGGTGAATTTGGTTGTAAAATGAAAAATCTTTATTTATTCTTGTAAATCAATTTCATCCCCTTCAAAATAATCCCCTCTCGATGAAATACACTTATGCCAACGATTTTTCCAATAACCGAAACATGCCAAATAGTCCATTTCCGGTATAGCCATCAGCACCTTCTTCGATTCAGGTTTATCTCCTCAATCGACGCGAAACGCGTTCCCCGGAGTGGTCTCTTGAGTTTTGGGAATAGCCAGAAGTCACACGGAGCCAAATCAGGCGGAACGACATGTGTGCAATTTTTGGCGAAATGATCACGAAGAACGAGTGCAGTGTTGCTTCACGTAAACGACGCATAACGCTCAAATAATATTCTTTATTAACAGTTTGGCCAGGTGGAAGGAATTCATAGTGCACCAAACCACGAAAATCGAAGAAAAACTGTCATCATGACCTTTATTTTTGAACGACTTTGACGTGTTCTTTTCGGTCTGGCCTCGCCTTTAGCACGATATTCGCTTGATTGGCCGGTTGTTTCAGGGTCGTAAGCATAAACCCAAGTCTCATCTCCCGTAATGATGCATTTGAGCTTGTCCTGATAGTCTGAAAACATTGTTTCACACACATCAACGCGACGAATTTCTCCAAGAAATTGAGAGTTTTCGGAACCAAACGAGATTTGACTTTTCGTAGGCCCAAATGGTCTTTCAAAATGGTTTTCACAGATCCTTCTGACATTCCGATCATATCAGTAAGGTCTTTAAGAGTCAACCGACGATTTCTGAGCACTAACTCCTTCACTTTATTGACGTGTTGGTCATCTGTTGACGTCGGTGGTCGTCCGGAGCGCACCACGTTCTCGACCCTCTTTGAAGTCTTTGTACCACTTATAAATATTTTTCTGTGAGATGGTCGAATCACCAAATGCCTTCTGCAACATGCTAAACGTTTCCGCAGCCGAAATTTCATTCCGCAAACAAAATTTGATGGCACTTCTCTGCTCAATCAAATCAGACATTGTAAAAATCGAAAAATGCACTCTTGGTCGTTTGGTAAACACAAGCGTAAATATAATATATTACTGATAATGACATTCACATGAAAGTTGGCCCAGATGTTATTAACAGTGCTGCCAACTCATGAAAAAAATAACTAGAGCGAAATTTTAATCCCGCGAAGTTTGACAAATAAATTCACCTTACTTTTTGCTTTAGTATATGCTCTTGGAAATGGGCATTTCCTAGCAGTCATTTCAGTTTTGGTCTTTCTATTAAAGCAAACATTTAAATACATCTTTTAAAATATGCCAGCATTTTATTTGCCCTTTATTTCATAGCTTAATTTGTTGCATTTAAAATATTAAAATTCAAATATTATAGTTGAATTTCATAGCTGCCGGAACTTGGGCACTCTTGTAAGTGCTTTAAATTCCTTTACTTCAGTTATTTGCACGTACAGTATAACGGTACCTACATCATCGTAGGGAAAACCTTCGAGGAAGCGCAAAACGAGCTTGTAGAATCCCAAAGGCGGTACAATGGGTAGGTATCTGGCCTCCAAAAGCAGATTTTTCACAATCAGATGGTTCTAAGGAAGAACGAGGAAGAAGGAAAAGGTTAAAAAGAAACTTCGCACTCGATGCATAATATTGAAAAATATCAGATGACGAATTTCTTTGTATAATATTAGAAAAAATTATAATTGTTATTAGAAAGCAGCTCACCGTATATGGACAAGTGTGATTGACATTCGACACATCCTTGAGAATTTTCGCAACTATTGTTGCGTAGGCATCAAAACTTTGTCTATGTAAAATTTTACAAACATTGGTGGTTACATTGACAAGAAACGGTTTGAAGTGATTGGCGGTGTTTCGCTGGAAAATCTCCAAGTTGAGCTGTTAAAAATGGTTTGCCACCAATAAGTGCTTTGCCATTGACTGTGGTATGCTGATGATATACCTATAGTGAAAATGAAATATAAATATTCCTTACCGAAACATTCTGTAAGCGATCGACAATGTCACATTCCATATTGGCGAGTGAACGGTAGCGATTGACAGCCTTTATGGCACACGTAGCATTGCGAATATATCGAGCGTTGGGGAGACATTCCAGTTTCACTAGTTTATAAGCTAACGAGGACTGGACCTACAAAAGAAAATTGGTATTAAATTATAGGTACATATCGAACATATAAAAAATATAGAATTAAATATTAAGAATAAATGCGATTTTGTTTTATAAATTTATACGCAAGGCAAAGTCAACAAATCTGCAAGTAACAGGAAAACGAAATAAATGTTCAGCATTGCGAACTAAAAGGAAGGAAATGAGAAACGCAACTGCAATAAATCTGAGTCTGAATAAGCGTTCAGATGGCTTTGCATGAGTTGTGTTAGCCAAAAAAATAAAAAATAAAACGAAACCAGTGCTTCTCACACTTAAACAGTTTTCAATTACCCTAATTCTCGATTGGTTTTTAATGATTTTTATTTCAATTATTTTGAACTTATTGAAGTTAACTTGTGACTTAATTAGGCCAATTATACGCCCCATTGGGTATTAAATAAAAAGTTTATAAAAAAAGCTTGGACTAATATATTGCAAGTATAATTACTAAAACAATATTTAATTCGAATTTATAATAAATTTTTTCATTTAATACACACGGGTTTTTGATTGCCCCAAATGCATTATTATTATTAATTGCAACCAGCTTTGGGCTTAATGTTGTCTACTTTTCGCTTTCGTCTTAATTTGAGTCCAATTCGTCAATTTCAAAAAGGGTTACGTCGTTTAGGGTATCCCCTGCGGCGCGGTCCTTGTGGGTTCCAGTTCAGCATCATTCTACTTGTGTCGGTCGCTGGCTTGCGCCCTGGTCAATCCATTTCCATTTTCACTGTCGTATTTCAATGTTTAATAGTTTTTGTCTGCTTAGGTCAAGTAGATGTTCGTTCCAAATCCAGTTGTCCAGCCACCAGATATGGAGGATGACTCTAGGGCATTGGTTCATAAATGTTGGAAACTTCCGCATTGCAGATACAGACGCTGACCACGTTTTACATCCATACAGTAGGGCGGATTTAACATTCGAATTAAAAATTCGTAGCTTTTTTCGCGCTGAGAACACGGAAAACCAGATATTTTTGAGAACGGCAACAATATCGCCTTTTGCTCCACCATCCGACGTGATTTAGTTTCCTAGATAGGTGCAGCTTTACGGTAGGTGGTCAAGAGGATTCCAATACTCTGCTTTCGCGGCATCAATATCGCCTTTTGCTTCACCGTCCAATGTGATTTGGTTTCCTCGATAGGTGCAGCTTTACGGTAGGTGGTCAAGGGGATTCCAATACTCTACTTTCGCGGTGAGACTACCTCACAGTTCCCTTGTTTAGCCAATCTATGCATCTAGCAGTTTTCCGCAATGTTACTATGATCAATCAGGCATTCCCTCACCAATTTCACCGTCTTTGAACCCAGAACCCTAATTACCGCTTCACTGCCAGAGTAAATATTTAGTTTCGTGACAGTTTTTACACAAGTCAGCACCCAATCAGCTGCTTCCTTGTTCGCGGCTACATCTTCTGGGACCACACTACAGTGGTCGATAACCTGAAATTGAGTCTGTTAAGAGCTCCTTGCAGAACATTCCTCCGCCAACCATTCTTTCCAATTTTAAGCCATCGATGCACAGGTTCACCAGGTTCTGTCTTCAAGTCCTACACCTCGCTTCCTTGATGTTGAATGTGAGTGGAGAATGCTTCGCTTGGACTATGCGAAGGTGTACATTGATTAGTCGCCAATGGGTCGAGAACAAAGTTTCTAAGGATACTTGAGTACCCTTACGTTAAGTCGAGCCTGTGGCCCGAGACTCTCAGTGTGATTGCGGTGCGAGCAGCGGCAGTTTTACTTACGATATCTACTAGTACCTCATTTAACATTGCTTTAAGCGCTGACTAGTAGTAGTTCGAAGCGCCCTACTGCTTCCAATAAGTGTAGAACTTTGAACTCTTTCCAGCTTTTTTACCATTGCCATCCTCTTCAGTGAGTTCCAATGGCTCCATACAAACGAATTGGCTTGGTAATGGTATTATAGAGCCAAACTACAATTCGGCGAACCATCTTTTGCCAGTAGCGCTCTTGCATCCATAAATGGCCTTTGCCTTTTCCTCTCCCTAATGTTGGGCTTCCACATCAGCTTTCTGTCAAGGGTTTTCTAGATATTTTACCTTATCAGAAAGCACTAACGGAGTGCCCTCTATTGAGAGGAGTTTAGCTCTGGGTATTTTATATTACCTCTTAAATAGGACGAGTTCCATCTTGAGAGGATTTATCTATAGGCCGCAATCCGCCGTTCAACTAACAACTGATTTTAGATATACCTGCATTAAATCGTACAGATTTTCTACAAACTTTCTTCTCACAGTTAGTGTCATATTATCTCGCTAGCAATCACCCTGCAGCCCCTTCTCATCAGCTCCTCCAGCAAGTCATTGATAACGACAAACCAGAGAAAAGGTGAGATTACACCGCCTTGCGGAGTGCCCCCACTCACCTGCCGGTGGAGAGAGACGCCGCGTCGCTCTGCCGCGACCATTCTGTGTTTTCTTTATGAGTGAGTTAGGGTTGAAAATACTGGAATCGGTGGGCTGTAGGGGATAGCTTCCGCCGATGATGTTGTTATTGCTGTCACTGGTAAATTTGTATCTACATTAAGAGAGCTAATACAAAATGCTCTTGATATACTTTCTAGGTGGGCAGAAAAGTGTGGTCTAGAAGTCAACCCAGACAAAGCACAACTCATATTGTTCACTAGGCAACACACAATCCCTCAGCTAAGTCCAATTATGCTCAAGGGGGAAGCTCTTGTGATTTTGGAAGAAACCAAGTACTTGGGACTAAACATAGATACAAAATTGACTTGGAAGTCAAACATCTTAGAAAGAGTCAGGAAAGCGAACCTAGCTTTTTATGCCTATAAGAAAGCTTTAGTAAGACCTGGGGAATTAAACCTAAGATTGCCTTATTGGCCTTACACTGCTGTCGTCAGACCCATTCTTCTATATGGAAATGTTGTCTAGTGGTGTGCTATGCAGAAAAAAACCTATTCTAATTTATTGAATAAGGTGCAGAGATGAGCGGAATTAGCAATATGTTGCTTCATGAAAACCACGCCATCCATGGCTTTGGACATAATGCTACATCTTCCACTCCTAGATCTCTTCTGCGAATACTCAGCGGCCTACTCCGCTTTAAGGCTCAAAGCGAGCTCACAATGGAGGATTGTCACACATGGACATTCAACCAGCTTAGACTCCTACACGGATATACCCAGTGACTGTGATTATCCCCCTCCCATTCTTTGCTTCGAAAGGAATTTCCTAATGAAAAATCGTTTCTCGACTGGAATGGCTTGAAGAAGATCCAACACCCAACACACCCGTTAAGATCTACACGGGCGGGTCTAAAATGGACACCGGTGTAGGATCAGGGTTATTTTGTGAAAAGCTTTCTATTAGTGAATCCGCAAAACGCTATTCATGATGATTAAAGATAAACAGAATATCATCAACGGATATCTGCATTCTATCAGACAGCCAAGCTGCCCTACGAGCCTTGGATGCATTCCAAACAACATCAAGGTGTGTCTTACGTTGTCGCCAATCTCTAAATGAGATGGCCAAACAATATCGTATAATCTTATGCTGGGTTCCAGGCCACAGAGATATACCAGGGAACTGTAGGGCAGACCAACTTGCAAGAGAAGGTACCTGTATGCCACACATAAGTAATATTATGGAGATACCTCCCGCAACCCGTAACCTTCTCATTCAGGACGCACTAATCAGTTCTGTAAATCAAAGATGGATTAGTGGTAACCCCTGTGAAATTGCGAGGCAAACATGGTCAAGGCTAAATTTACGTATTTCCAAGAGTATTATAAAACTGAATAGACTTCAAATCAGGATCTTGTCTCATAGGAAATCATGCAAGGAGATTAGGCGTTTACACGCATCATTTCTGCAGTAGCTGCAGAAATGAGGAGGAGTTGGAAACAATTCAACATCTTTTTTGCACATGCCCAGCCTTAACCAGAAGCAGGAACCGATTTGTAAAATTCTACTTCTTAACGAATATAGATAATCTATACACTTTAGGTATCAACAACCTTTTACGCTTTTCAAAAGCTCAAGAGGGTTTAAGGAGAGGGAGAGGGAAGGAGAGGAAAATGTAACCCAGCGGCTCTCAACGGAACCATTTCGTGGTCTAAGTGGCATCGTTGTCTCTATGTGCGATGCGGCTGCCAAACCTAGGCTAACTTAACCTAGGGTTCAAAATGCCCTCGCCGACCGTATTCTAGCTGTCCTCGCGTTCAAGCATTTTACTGATTTTACTGGTCGGTGCAATGTCGTCAACCTGCGCCCTCAGAACATTTCTTTTTCCGAGCCATCTGTCGCAACTAAATGTGTGTTCGGTGTCATAGTTGGGCGCTTCGCAGTATATGCACCTCGGGTCGCTTACCTTACCAATGCGGTATAGTTTTTTCCGGAATTATCCGAGGGCCGAGAGGAACTGAGTCATAAAATAGTTCACTTCCTGCAAGTTCCTTTGAGTTTGATCTCATTTGCCTATTATTGGTATGCATTTCGCCATCCTCTCAGTCGCTTATTAGTTGAGATAATTTAAAAGAAATATTTTCTAGAGTTGTGAATCTTGATTGCAAGTATTATTCCCGCTTATCCTAATAAGTGCATTTGCATACATACATATATATACATACACACATACACTTATGCAATTACATGCACACAAAGTATCTATCACCTTAATTTAAACGCAGCGAGATAACTTTCATGAAAACCTTTTGTTCTGACCTCCTTATTTTGCATGCAAATGAATTGCAGGTCGGTGTGATAAGTCTAATAGACACTTAGTAATTGCCACATGACCAACTGATAAGCGAATAAGCGAAGCGAGCAGTGCAACAGCAGCAGCAGCAGCAACGGGGGCAGCCACAATTAACATAACGGAGTAACAATGCGATAAATATGCACAAACAATAAGAAAAAAGCCAAGCCAAACAAGCAACCAACTGCGGTGAGCAAGGCTGAGGGGAGCAATTAAGGGAAACCGCCACTAAGGGGAGGCATGAATGGGTGAACCAAAGGGACGGGCACAAAGGCGAGCCGCAAAAGCCCATGGGCAAAATGCGTAAAGTGGCAACACGAGTAATTGCAACAAGAACAACAATAAAACAATGCCAACAATAACTAGCGCACAGTGCACTGGAAATAACGATAATTCATTTGCGCATGTTGTTCTTGTTCTTGCTATTGTTGTTGTGTTGCTGCACTTGTATGCGCGACGCTCGTTTAACATTTTAATGAAATTTCGCTAATTACATGCGATTAAAACATGAAGTGCTATGCGATGTACACACACACACTCGCACTTACTGACATCCCTCTGTGTACTTACGCATACAGACATACCTATAAGCAGCAGCGATAAATATCTCTGTGGCAAATATGTGTGTGTGTGTGTGGGTATGTGTTGGTAATGGGTGTTGCATTAAGGCTGCCGAAAATTTTCGTTGCATATAATTTGAGAATATCCTGCGGAAGATTCTTGCACCTTTGCACGTTGGGGATAAACGCTCCCGCTCTGATAGTATTCTATGCCTTACCAGCTGGTGGTGACAGAGGAGGAGGAGGCAGGCCGCCTCGACGCTGGAAAGATCAGGCGGAGAAGGACTTGGTTTTGCTTGGTGTGTCCAACTGGCGCCGGTTAGCACGGGGAAGAAATGACTGGCGCGCTTTGTTAAACTTGGCCAAAATCGCGTAAGCGGTTATCGCGCGAATCAAGAAGAGGAAGAGTTTGCGAAAATCTCCAGCCGAGTGTCGAGCGTACACGGTTCGAGAATATTGCTTGGCGATTATGATTCCGAGGCTTGCATCAGTTGCATTTCTTTGTTGAGATTTGCCAATAAGTGCGCTTGCTTTTGGTAAATGAAATTGAGAATGTTTTAAGAAATTTTTCAACATTTCTAAATCCGCTATTTTAGTGGCGCATCCTATATTGGCACGTGCATGTGTGTGTGTGTTAAATGCATGCGCACTTCAGCTTTGCCAGTGGCAGATAATTCTTTGCAAAAACACATTTTCACTGTTCATTTACTTTCTTATCGCAGATACAAAACCCTTGAACGTTATGCTCCACCTACGCGCTACCGTTTTTCCAACCCAACTCTGGCTGCAACTTTAAATGCATCACTGCAAAGACATTAAAAATAAAAATAAAATAAAAGAATATGACGATTACGTACAACAACAAAAAGTTTAAATTAAAATGAAATACGTGACTAAAATGCAAATTTTGGCCAAGTCGGCAGCGCTCTCCCCGAGGTGCTGCCCACTTCGCGCTCTACAATTTTCGAAAACAACAACAGCAACTCTTCGTCTTACTAAAGAAATGTGAATATAATTAAAAGGCGCAACGAATTTCTTATCTTTGCCGCATTAAGTGTGGCTTTTGTGCCAATTTGCAACAAGCCGTGCGCATACACCAACACAGCCACATGGCTTAGCGGCGCCTACGCTCATTGTCGCTGTGGCAAATGCAAAGTAAGGAAAATTTACCACATAAAACTTGCCGCAATGCACAAAAGGCCTCCAAAGGCGGCATACGACTTGGTTAGAGATTATTTGCAAATGCATTTGACTTGGTTTTATTTGTACTAAAATTTCTTTTAGCTGAATTACTCGCTATTTAATTGCACCGAGTAGATAGCAAAGCAGCCTCTTTGCGGGAATTTGACAAATTAGTAAAATGGTGCGATATTCACGCATAGCAGTTGGCTGGCTGATATAAAGCTGACCTTGCGGCAATGCAGTGGAGTTCAGTCGGTTGCACACACATACATACATATAATTATCTTCATTTAGTGGGACTAAGAGGTACGCGTATAAAAAGTAGACAATTTGATCGAAGGAGCATCAGTCAAAAATCGCCCATTTTAACACTTTTCAGACAGTTGGAACGCCGGCAAGCAGGTCGCAGATGGCTTGTGTGGTTTGTGCATAGCATTAATTTTGACATGGTGTTGCCACCTGTTTATATTTTAAGAAGGTAGTTTACCAAAAAAATATTTATTTTTATGCAAAAAAAAATGATATATCGTATACATCCCCTTCAAAAACAATATTTTTGAAAGCGTTGCCACATCTGAATTTAATTGAAAAAAGAGTAAGTAAGTATGACACATTTCATTTGAATAGTTATTAAAATATGCGTATCAGCTACAGGGGCTTAAAAAAAGCTTTAATAACAAATATTTTTGTCTATCGTTGCCACATGATTTTTATTGCATAAATAAGAAATGATGACACATTTCATTTGAATAGTTATTAAAATATGCATGTCGGATAAAGGTGTTTAAAAACTGCTTTAATAAAAAATATTTTTGTCTAATGTTGCCACATGATTTTTATTGCAAAAATAGGAACTTATGCCACATTTTATTGGAATAGTTACGAAAATATGCATTCCCGCTACAGGGGCTTAGAAAAGCTTTATTTACAAATATTTTAGTCTCGTGTTGCCACATGATTTTTATTGCAAAAATACTCCTTCGAATTTATGCCACATACCACTTGAATAGTTATTAAAATATGCATATCAGATAATATGCTTATTTAATAAAATTTTTTTTGTCTAGTGTTGCCACATGATTGCTATTGCAAAAATAGGGACTTACAACACATTTCGCTTGAATAGTTATTAAAATATGCATATCAGCTAAATGTGTTTAAAAAATGCTTTAATAAAAAATATTTTTGTCAATTGTTGCCGCATGATTTTTATTGCAAAAATAGGAACTTATGCCACATTTTATTGGAATAGTTACTGAAATATGCATATCAGCTACAGGGGTTTGAAAAAGCTTTAACAACAAATCTTTTGGCTAGGGTTGCCACTTGATTTTTATTGCATAAATAGGAATTTATGACACATTTCATTTGAAAAGTTATTAAAATATGCGTATCAGCTACAGGGGCTTAAAAAAGCTTTAATAACAAATATTTTTGTCAATTGTTGCCACATGATTTTTATTGCATAAATAGGAACTTATGACACATTTCATTTGAATAGCTATTAAAATATGCATATCGGATAAAGGTGTTTAAAAACTGCTTTAATAACAAATATTTTTGTCTCGTGTTGCCACATGATTTTTATTCCAAAAATAGGAACTTATGCCACATTCCATTGGACTAGAATATGCATACGCACTACAGGGGCTTAAAAAAGCTTTAAAAACACATATTTTTGGCTAGTGTTGCCACATGATCTTTATTGCATTAATTGGAACTTATGACAAATTTCTTTTTAACAGTTATTAAAATATGCATAGCAGATATAGATGTTGAAAAAAGGTTTAATAAAAAATATTTTTGCCTAGTGTTGCCACCTCTCTTGTTGGGAACAAAGGAATTGATTACAAAAATATATTAATCGCAAAAAATTATGTATGTATATTTACATATGTATATCGATGTAAAGGTAAAATTATAGCTTTAATTCAAAAACATTTTCAAATGGTGCTGCCAACTAATTAAAAATGTATATTTAAAATCGTAACAAAGTTTAATTAAACATGAGGATATGGGTGTGAGCTTTAGTTAAAAGTATTTATATTTTGTGGATTTTGTGGATGGCGTTGCCACCTAACTTTTAAGACGTAAATCGTAAATTATAATTTGGATGAATTAATCATTACTATGTGGCTAACATGAAAATTATGATTGAGAAAATTTTGATTATACATTTTTTTAATGGCGTTGCCACTTATTTTTATTTTGCTTTTATTATTTAATTCAAATAGTATTGTATTAGAATTGCCTTTTAACCTAAAGTCTGTTCAATAAAATAAAAAAAATCATTTAAAGCAGAATTTGCTTGCTTTTTACTCTCAAAAATGTGTTGCTGTTAAGTGTTTTACATGTGACAAACACCTTAACTATTTCATTTAATACAGAAGTGAAGTCGAGAGCACCTGCTAGTACATAAAAAAATGTCTGAACACTGGAAACATTACCCGAAAGTTGATTGTGGATGATATAGGCAGTGCAACAGAATGAAAAAATACCATTTAATGCTATCTATTTACATGTTTGTTTGTTTGCAGGCGCTTATATGGTATTCAAAAATATGTTAGCAAATCAAAAAAATAAAAATAAAAATCGCTCACTAGGTGGCGCTCAGTACGTGGTTGTTTGAAAATTAGTATTTTCGGTCCATTTTACCTCAAATTCAGGATATATTTAAAATATTTTTTTGAAAACATATCTTTGCAAAATTTTATCAATCAAAAATAAATTAAACTAATACATTTTTTATCTCATTTTATTGAAAAAAATGTAAAATTTCTTACAGTTTAATTATAATGAATATTAGAGAATATTTAGAATCTAGTTCAACAATTCATTTAGTAACAATTTGAAGTGGTTGTCTGGAAAAATAGATGATAATATGATTTGAAAGCGAATTAAATTCGCTCAAAGTTCTAGGAATCGGAGCATTGGAAGCATAATTAGTTCTAACCATCGCTAACCATAAAAAATCATGATTTCGTAAGCTTCGCTGAGGAATATTCTAATTAGTTTTCTCGAGTAGAAATGGGGCCAAATAAAGATGCACTTGTCTTTGAATGAATTTAGCACAGTGTCAATAATAATATGAAAAAAGTGCGTGTAGCGTAGTACACATAACAGAAGTGAAACTTTCAAGGCAGACAAAGAAAGAGGGAGAGACCCGAGAGAAAATGAGAGAGAGAGAGAAACAGTACACACAAGCACTAGGCAGGAAACGGAAATAAGCACTAAACGGTAGGCACCAAAAAACAAAAAACGCCAAAAATATATTGGGACCAAAAAACGCCCCAAACAGTAGGCACCAAGGAAACATATCGCCAAAAAGTAGGCACAAAAAATAATTTTTCCAAACAAATTTCCACCAACAAACAAGCGCCAAAAAGTAGGCAGTGTTATTTCTCACTAGAAATTAGCAACCACAAGGAAAAACTCAGTGAAAATAGCCTAAAGTGTATCTAAGGTATACATAAGGTATAGCTCTCTCTCTCCTTTTACTCTACGTTATATCTTTTTCCTCTCTCGCGGAACGAAAATGCCCAAAACGGTGCATGACCTTGAAATTTTACTCTCCATTCTCGCTCGTCCATCGACGCCTAAGAAGTTTCACTTCAAAGAAACCACATTACATTTCATACTAAAATCGGTTTGTCGAATTGCCGATTTCAGGCCCAAGGAAAACTAGCTCTTGCTGTTGCGTAGATTGAGAAAATAGTAGCCCCT
>JAYXIM010053612.1:0-38611 GCA_037575425.1 Anastrepha fraterculus
TGCGGATGTAAATGCGCATCACGAGATATGGGGCAGCACTGATACTAACGCTAGAGGTGAGTGTCTCTTTGATTATCTGATAGGTACTAAACTACAGATTTGCAATAAAGGTAATAAACCTACTTTTGTCATTAGTAATAGACAGGAAGTGTTAGACGCTACTTTTGCTTTTGACTCCGTTATTGACAGAATTAGGAACTGGAAAGTTTTGGAAGAACATTCCTTCTCTGATCATAGATATATCTCGTTTGAGGTTAGTAAAAATCTACCGAAACCTAAGCCTGGCAGAAATATCAGGAAAACAAACTGGGAAAAGTATGTAGATTCTATCGGGGTTACCCTAGGAACATGTCCATCTGTGGTACCACAAAGCATAGAAGGACTAGAAAATTTGGTTGACAAGATTACTTACAACATGAATGCTGCCTTGGCGGAAGCGTGTCCCATAAAAAGACTGAGGGGTAAACCCAAGCCTAAGTGGTGGACGGTTGAACTAGGCAAGCTTCAAAAAACAAGCAGAAGTGCTTTTAACAAGGCAAAGAAAACACGTCTCGCAGAAGATTGGAAAGATTATAAAGATGCTCTGAAAATCTACAAGAAGGAAATCAGGAAGGCCCAAAGGCAATCTTGGAAATCCTTTTGTGAAGAGGTTGAGGGGGCAACTGAGACCTCCAGACTTCGTAAGATCTTAGCGGGAAGTCCTCAAAATTGGGAACTGCTACAGAAAAGTGATGGTACGTTCACTACAACCAGTAAAGAGTCCTTAGAACTTTTACTCGACACTCATTTTCCAGGCTGCTCAGACATTACTGGGCATGAGATGGAAAATACAGTACACTGTCGTGAAGTCAGAATAGATGCTATATCTGAGGATCGGCTCTTATGGGCGATTGGAAGTTTCAAACCCTTTAAATCACCTGGTCCAGATGGTATTTACCCAGTGGAACTGCAAAAGACCGCCGGATATCTAGCACACTGGCTGCTAGCAATCCTCAAAGGTTGCTTTCTCTACGGTCATATACCTCTTAAGTGGAGACAAGTCAAAATTGTTTTCATCCCAAAAGCGGGTAAAAACTCACATACCCATCCAAAAGACTTAAGACCGATATCTCTTTCTTCCTTCCTATTGAAAACTTTGGAGAGGTTGATAGAATTTCATTTAAGCCTAACTATAGATAGAAATCTTATCTCTACGTCACAACATGCCTACACGAAAGGGAAATCGGTAGAGACGGCTCTACATAACCTTATTTACACGGCAGAGAGTTCACTGCACAAACAGGAATTTACTTTAGCCGCTTTCCTTGATATTGAAGGGGCCTTTAACAATGTCGAAGGGGGGCAATTACTGCAGCACTCACTGATCTTGGGGTAGAACCGGGCTTGGTAGGCTTCATTGGCAAAATGCTAAATAGCAGAATCATTGAAGCGGAACTAGGAGAATCGGTGCTCAGGAGATTAGTAAGTAGAGGTACACCGCAAGGCGGAGTCCTCTCACCGTTTCTATGGAACGCAGTTGTAAATAAACTTCTGTTAATACTGGAATCGGTGGGCTGTAAGGTGATAGCTTACGCCGATGATGTTGTCATTGCTGTCTCTGGTAAATTTGTATCTACATTAAGAGACCTAATACAAAATGCTCTAGAAATACTTTCTAGGTGGGCAGGAAAGTGTGGTCTAGGAGTTAACCCAGACAAAACACAACTTATATTGTTCACTAGGAAACACAAAATCCCTCAACTAAGTCCAATTATGCTCAAGGGGGAAGCTCTTGTGATTTCGGAAGAAACCAAGTACTTGGGACTAATCATAGATAGGAAACTGACTTGGAAGTCAAACATCTTAGAAAGAGTCAGGAAAGCGAACCTAGCTTTTTATGCCTGTAAGAGAGCTTTAGGTAAGACCTGGGGAATTAAACCTAAGGTTGCTCATTGGCTTTACACTGCTGTCGTCAGACCCATTCTTCTACATGGAAATGTTGTCTGGTGGTGTGCTATGCAGAAAAAAACCTATTCTAATTTATTGAATAAGGTGCAGAGATCAGCGGAATTAGCAATATGTGGCGTCATGAAAACCACGCCATCCATGGCTTTGGATATCATACTACATCTGCCACCCCTAGATCTCTTCTGCAAATACTTAGCGGCCTGCTCCGCTGTAAGGCTCAAAGCGAGCTCACAATGGAAGACTGTCACACAGGGACATTCGACCATCTTAGACTCCTACACGGATATACCCAGTGACTGCGATTATCATCCTCCCATTCTCTGCTTCGAAAGGAATTTCCTAATGAAAATCCCTTCTAGACTGGAATGGCTTGAAGAAGATCCAACACCCAACACACCCGTTAAGATCTACACGGACGGGTCTAAAATGGATACCGGTGTAGGATCAGGGTTATTTTGCGAAGAGCTTTCTATCAGTGAATCCTTTAAACTACCGGATCACTGTAGTGTTTTTCAAGCGGAAATAAACGCTATTCATGAAGCCTTAAAATGGCTAAAGATAAACAGAATATCATCAACGGATATCTGCATTCTATCAGACAGCCAAGCTGCCCTACGATCCCTGGATGCATTCCAAACAACATCAAGGAGTGTCTTACGTTGTCGCCACTCTCTATATGAGATGGCCAAACAATATCGTATAATCTTGTGCTGGGTTCCAGGCCACAGAGATATACCAGGGAACTGTAGGGCCGACCAACTTGCAAGAGAAGGTACCTGTTTGCCAGACATAAGTAATTTTATGGAGATACCTCTCGCAACTTGTAAGCTTCTCATTAAGGACACACTAATCAATTCTGCAAATCAAAGATGGATTAGCGTTAACACCTGTGAAATTGCTAGGCAAACATGGCCAAGGCTAAATTTACGTCTGTCCAAGAGCATTATAAAACTGAATAGACTTCAAATCAGGACCTTAGTAGGGGCCCTCACAGGACATTGTCTCATAGGAAATCATGCAAAGAGATTAGGCGTTTACACGCATGATTTCTGTCGTAGCTGCAGAAATGAGGAGGAGTTGGAAACAATTCAACACCTCTTCTGCACATGCCCAGCTCTAGCCAGAAGCAGGAACCGATTTTTAAAATCCTACTTCTTAACAAATATAGATAATCTATACATTTTAGGTATCAACAACCTTTTACGCTTTGTCAAAAGCTCAGGATGGTTTAATATGGAGAGGGAAATGTAGCTCAGCCCCCGCGGCTTCACAACGGACCCATTTCGTGGTCTAAGTGGCATCGTTGTCTCTATGTGCGATGCGGCTGCCAAACCTAACTAACCTAAACATATCCAAGATATTTATAATGAAAAGAAAAAAAGAATTCTTTTGGTAGAAATAGCAACACTTTTTGAAGTGAAAACTTCTTTAGAATCGTTGGGAGTGATTTGAGACTCGATGAAACGAAAAAGCGACACCAAAAAGAAGAAGAAAAAAAGATATACGTATATATATGTATGTATAGAAAATGCTTCATTACCAGGCGCACAGAAGGATGGCATAAGCAAATTTAAATTTGTGAATTTATATATGTATGTATATATGCGGATATATGTACATATATATGTTGTGTGTATGTACATATGTGCCTTGCCACAGTAAAACATACGGTAAAATTTCTCAAGAAATCCAGCGCGCATTCATAGGCACAGCGCACATTCATAGGCACAGCATTGCATGTACAGTAGGGCGCGTCGATTTAAAAATCGCTCATTGCTCTATGAAAATCGTATTCTAGGGATCAAAATAAGAAACTTTGCCGAAGGAACCACACCTCTAAAACGAATTCTGATGTCCCCCAATTTCAAAATATCACAATTTTTGGCCTTTACATGAAAAAATCAGCTAAATGGCTATGTTTTTTCTTTATTTTTATTTATTTATAATATTATCTATTTTTTCTCTTAAGAAATTTATTTAGTCAGAACATATGTAAATGAATGAATGTGAGTTATAGAAAAGAAACTAAAGAGTTCGACCCAAATTGGGGGACATCAGAAATCGTTTTAGAGGTATGGTTCCTTCGGCAAAATTTCTTATTCTGATCCCTAGAATATGATTTTCACAGAGCAATGGGCGATTTTTTTCCTCACCACAAATCGACCCGGCCTAATGTACAGTAACCTTGAACAGGCAGCTGCGGTTGTCGAGCATTTAGAAACATATATTTACATACATATATGGGTGCAAACATATTTACGGAGCCGCGGGCACTCGACTTGACAAAAATTGAATATTGGCAAATAATTCTACGCGAAATATTCCAATATTGACTATTTTCGAATTGTCGAAAAATTAGCATATGGGCGGCTCGTTTTATGAATGAAAGTACTTGCTCTTAGAACTATGAGCTCGAATTTATAAATCAATTTTTTGATGATGAGTTTTTGTTGCACAGTACAATAGTTGAAACTGTTCGGCGCCGCCGCGACTGCTCAGCGCTATGGCAACTAGGATGATGGCCGCTACGCCTGCGTCTATTAATGCATTTTGTTCTTGTAGTCGCTAGGCATAGAATTTTAGCTTTGGACGACATACGCATTTACAGGAATAAAGTGAGTGGCCTGTGTGTGCGGTTGTATGTAGATGCATATGTGTATATTAATAAGCATTGTTTTGCTGGAAGTTCAGAACACAAATATGTATGTACGTACATAGGCTAGGCCATAGTATAGCATACATACATATGTATAAAAAATTCAAACCAAGCGTCCTACGAATGTTTGCGTGTATGTTAGTACGTCTGTGTATTATACGCGTTACGACGCTCATAATAGCAACCGCGTGTGCTGTATTGCGTCCGTATTTTTATATTCGTAAATATTTTCATTTTTCAATATTTACCGCAATTATGCCGAAAAATAATGCAGAAAAGTGTCGTGAATTTCGACAGAAAAAATATTATAATGAACCTATAATTATCCCGCTCCTAATGCTGCTTTCGTCTCATTCTCTCTCAGTTTGTTTTACGGAAGGTTTCACTTCTATTGCGTCTAACCGTTAGACTGGTATTTTTTTTTTTTAAATATACACTGCGGTAAATAACCAAAGAATCCTTTGAACAATATTTATGCGAAAATAAGCAGGAGGTCATCGTTGCCCTTCGACAACGAATTTGCAGAAATCCCTTGAGAAGGCAGAAAATCATGTCCAAGGAAATTAAGTTATCGACCAGATTCATTTCAAAACTAATTAGAGATGATCTCCATACGAAAGCATTCCGTCGCTCAACTGGTCATCTTTAAACAATGCGCTTGAAGAAAAGTAGACTCGACAGATGCAAGCAGCTTCTTCGGAGGCACGCGGTCAACGACCATAAAAATAATCTTTTTTCAAAGATAAGAAAACTTACACTGTTGAAGAAGTTTCGAATAAGCAAAATGACAAAATCTGTGCTAAAACTTCTGAAGACGCAAAATATGTTGTTCCATGCCTGGCCGCCATACAGTCTCCGTAATGATTTGGTGGGGAGTGTTTTTTAAGGGTGTTACATATCTTCAGTTCTGTAAAAAGGGGTTAAGGGCAAAAGTGTACAAAGAGGATGTCTTAGAAGGCTCGGTAAAGCAGATGAGCAGTACTCTCTTCAATGGAGAGCGTTGAATCTTCCAGCAAGATTTCGCTCCAGCCCATAAAGCAAAAACCACTCAGCAGTGGCTATTCAACAATATTCCTGAGTTCATAGGCGCAGAAGATTGGCCGTCTGAGGATGCAGATCTGATTATATTGGACTACTGTTTGTGGTTAGAATTAGAGCTAATCACCTGTGAAAGACTTTAAAGAAATCTAGGGAGCTTCAAACAATCTTTGGTTCGAGCAGCGACATTTATATCCATGGAAACCGTGAGTGCTGCATAGCTGAATGGCCTAATCGTGTGAAGGCTTGTGTGAAAGCAAATGGTGACCATTTCGAATGAAAATTAAAAATGTTTTTTAATATTTGCATGGTTAAATAAAGCTAACTTCACTAAAAAATTATTATAATTTGAAATCTAAGACGGACTTAACTTGTAGCAGGACTAAGTAAATAAATTTCATAGTGTGTAGAAAAATTAAGTATTTTACATTTAAAAATTTTAAAGTATTTAACATCTTTAAATTTTATGACTCCCACTAAGACGCTTACATTTTCTTTTTATAACTCCATTTTTTTCGCCATTTTGTTCACCGCCTAGTCAATGTGGCCATCGAACTTCAATTTTTGTCGAGATATTTACTTGTGGTTACCTCTGAAATTCTTTTGTTCCTTACTTTGTAAATCGTGTTTTTCGAAACTCGTTTTATTAGATGGAAACTGTCATAGGTATATTTTTTTTTACATCTAAATTTAACTTAATTTTACATAATCAAATATACAGTAAGTCCTTTTTCTTTTTTTCGTCGGGACAACTAGCAAGTGCAGCACTCAGACACAAATTAAGTCCATTGTACTACACTTGGATTCCCTCTTAATTTTCTTTAAATCTACCCAATCCTCAAAGAAATCTGAGTAGATCTTGTGGTGCCAAGCAGCCTAGATGGTCGCTTCTTAACAAATCAGTGCCAAAGACCTCAAACCTGATTCGAGCGAAGGCGGGGAAGACACACAGGAAATGAGCCGTCGTCTCATCCTCCTCTTCACAAGCTGGGCATAGTACACTGCCTGAGATGCCTACCTTTTCCATGTGCTTCACCCACAGAAAGTGGCCCGTCATCAGTCCAACCAGCCGTCTGCACTTCCCTCTGCTTAATGACAGAAGGGTTTGCGACAGTCGATCGGACATGACAGGTAACATCAGTTTAGTCCATCTGCAGCCTCTCTCAGCCTGCCAAGCTCACTTGTGAGTGGTAGTTAACCATGGCTCTGATGGCCGCAGAAGGGAGTGGCAAAACGGGCTCTGGGTCAAAGAAGTTGGCCTCAGAGCCCATCTTAGCTTAGGAGTCAGATGTCTCGTTACACACGATACCCACGTATCCCGGGATCCATGTTAGCATCAGGCTATTATGTCTATCGACATAGTTCAGCCTGGATTTACAGTACTCGACTACCCCTGATGTGGTTGGGAGGCTGTCTAAGGCCATAAGCGCAGCTTGGCTGTCGCTGCAGACACATATATATCTTCCTCTCCATCTGTATTCCATAACAAAGTTCATCGCTATTTTCTTTGGATAGCTGGATTCTGACTCGTTTTAGCTTAGGCAGAACGAGTCCATCAAGCTTCCTCCTTCTGGTGAAGAGGACAATACCAGTCTTGGCGGGATTTACCGATAGCTCATTCGCACAGCACCAAGTGTCAATCATATCCAGAGTTACCAAACAAGCATCATCGTCCGTATATGCTTGTGCGTAAACTCCCGAATCGTTTAAGGTGGTAAGTAGAGGATCGACTACCATGCACCAGAACAATGGAGACAGCACACTGCCTTGGTGGCAGCCATTATTGACTCCGGATGACACCAGCAGATCTTCCTCTGCTCACACCGAAACGATTCTTTGGGCCAGCATCGAACGAATCCAATTTACTAGCGCTCGGTCTACGCCCTGCCTACTAGCAGAGCTACGCATACTGTCAAAAATGACATTATCAAACGCCCCCTCTATGTCTAAAAATATGCTTATAGCGTAGTCCCTCCTGTCGATGGCCACCTCTACCCTAGCAACAAGGTTTTGCAGTGCCGACTCGCAGGATTTTCCACTTTGATAGGCAGGCTGAAATGGAAACAGAGGGTCAGCCAATTCCACCAGTCGTTCGAGACTTTTCAGCATGAAAGAAGTCATGCTGATGGGTCTAAAGTTTTTGGGGCTGGTGTAGTCGTCTCTTCCAACCTTTGGGATGAAAGCGACCCTCACCATCCTCCAAGAACGTGGTATGTAGGCCAGTGCCAGGTATGCCGAGAAGATTTTCTTCAGGACTGTTGTCACGGACTCTTCGCCTTCCTTCAAAATGGCGGCATATGTGTCATCTGGTCCGGGCGACTTGTAGCCGTCAAAAGATTTGATGGCAAATCGAATGGCGGCTTCATTCACCGCATATCTGGCAACGAACCAGTCATGCCGAGAAGGTGTAACAGCTCTGACAACCGCCTCTATGAATAAGAGCTGTTGCCGGCTGACGCTTATTTGATTACAGTAAGTCTTAGTGATTCTGCAAATTATGAATTGCAGTACCCAAGTCGTATTCCCTTATAGTTAAAAGTGCAAGTAGTCTTATCTTGCAGTACCTGATTAGATATAGATGTTGAATAGGAGCAGCGCCAAGACTGAGCCCCGTCAAATGCTCAGACATCACTTCACCTATAATTATGTGTTGCTTCTTGTTTGTTAGAAAACTTTTGAACCTCTTCAGCTCCACCTAATTGATGCCGATTTGCGTTGACTTATATATCATTAACGTACGAGTCATGGTTTAAAATGCTCTTTTTAACTCAATCGAGACCGCCAGTACGACTTTTTTGGGTCTCATGTCATCAATTAAGAGCCGTTTCACATGAATGTTTTGACCGAAACCTTGACTGCTCTGTGATCAGTATATTGTTGGCAGTCAACGTTGCTGCTTGGTATGTGAAGCTTTTTGAATGTTCTCCATTGTGTGCTCCATGTTAGTGACCTCTCGAATGTTGGCGTGGGACATGCTAATCACTGCTTTCCCATACTATTGAGTAGGAAGTAGTGCATTTATTTGAGATCATGGAAAATATATCGCTTTAAGCAACTCTATATCAATATTTTCATCAATGAATAAATAATCTGAAAGTTATACATTTTTTTCAAATTTTTTTCGGCTTACTTCTTCCAAAATACTTGGATCCCTTGACAAGGAATTGCATATAAGCGCATATGCACGCTATGTATAACAGTTTCTACTTAATTGAGCAAATTGTAATTACGACAAAAAGTTTCTTTGAAAAACCAAAAACAAAAACAACAATGTGAATATGCTGCAAAGATAAGTAAGCACTAAGCAAAACAGCAGGACTCAAAAGAAATTATTTTGGAGAAATTGCTATGCACTGCGTTTGTGCTTGTCAGTAGTTGCCGTGTTAAGCACATATTTCCATGCAATTGAAAGTAGCTCTTCAGGTCGGTTGAAAAACTAATAACTATACTTTGGCATATTGTCGTTTTTGTGTATAAATAAAGCATCATTTAGGAAATAAGAGTATTTAAAATTTTATGACATGTATGAAACACACACATAGACACATTCATACACATGTGAATGTGCTTATATGGAAAACTTTCCAAACTCATCTTTGGCATCACAAGTTTGCGCTAAGAAATTACAAAAGCCAGTTATTTAATTGGAGTTTCTGGGAAGATTAAAAGTTAACGTAGCTCATACGCACTGGCGTACAATAATTGCTGTCAAAGTTTATGTAGGGAAACTGGAAACTGGAATGTGCATGGTGAGGCATTTCGTAGTGCTTGTTTTTAACAAAAAAGGTAATAAAATAAGTACCAATCAATATTTTTCCAGATATCAGGGTTATCCATATAGGGTTGCCAGTCCAGCAATATCGGAATTCCAGTTTTTCAGGCCCCGGATCCCGAAAATTTTTAAACATCGAATGATGAAAGAAGCAGAAATATTTTCTATTGGTAAAGATATTCCAGTGATTAGATCGAAAAATGCTATTCATCAGCAGATTTTATATGTAGCACAATGAGGTCAAGAGTAGAATAGTCCACACAGTTTAGATATAATATTAATATTTTTTTTTATTCTTAAATTTTTTAATTTTAAATTTTTTTTTATTTTGTTTTTTTTATTTGTTTTATTTATTCTTTTATTTGCCTTTGAATAGACAATTTCTTTCAGACTAAGTGAAGCTAATGTACAATGGTTCAATAATTACTAAGAAAAAAACTATTTAAAATGCCATTCGGCTATGTGAAATCAGCACCTGAAGAATTGAGAAAAAAAATTTAAATCCGCACAAGCCAATTTTTGAGGTTCCATATTAACGAAGTTTCTTTGGAACATTAAATTGAATTTTGCTTAGAAGAGAAGGATAAGCAATAGTTCCAGTAATTATATGAATAAGAATGTGTTCTTGTGTTTTTTACCCATAATTTCACTTTTGTACGATTTTTGCATACAAAAAATTATTAGCGGAATATAACGGAACTATTTATATTTTCTTTGATATATTGCGCATTCAACAAGTGATTTTAATCGTAGATAGAAGCATGTGTTGTTAAAAAATGAATTGGAATCTTCGAACGCGTATAAGAGGCATATTTTGTACTTTTTTTTCTAAAAGTGGTAAAAATGCAACAACTGCTGCTGCAGCAATAAACACTGTTCACGGAGAGGATACCGTGAGTGTAAGGACTGCGCAAAAGTGGTTTTCAAAATTCCGAAGTGGTAACTGCGACATGGAAGATGCTCCACGCGCTGGTCGTCCTGAGGTCTTTAACTCCGACGCCATGCTCGTACTCGTGGAAGCTGAGCCAAATTTGACAGTCGATATGATAGCTCAGAGGTTAAACTCATAGCATGGAACAGTTCACAGGCACCTGGTTTAGTTGGAAAAGGTTTCAAAGCTGGGAAAATGGGTTCCGCAGAGACTTTCCGTCGCCAACCTTCAGCAGAGAGTGAATGTGTGTTCTCAGCTGCTGCAACGGCTTGGAAATGAAAGTTTTTTGAACCGTCTCGTTACTAATGGTGAAAAATTGGTCCTTTAAAATAATCCTGTTCACAACCGCCAATGGTTAGATAAAGATGAAACACCAGAGCCGACCCCTAGAGATGCCCTTCACCACAAGAAGATGGTCCTCTCTATTTGGAACCAAAACCTTTGGAACCAAACCAGACGATAACTGCTGATTATTATCCCCATCAGCTATCAAACCTGAATGAGGCTCTTAAAAAAATCGACCGTCTTTAGTGAATAGACGCAAAGTTTTGTTTCACCACGACAACGCAAGACCTCATACCACATGGCAAACATTAGGTAAGCTGAACGAGCTCGGATGGGAGCCAATGCCGTATCCACCATACTCTCCGGATATTGCACCTTGTGATTATCAGCTTTTCCGTGGACTTCAATCCCATGTGAGTAACAAGAACTACTCCTTAAAAGAAGGTATAAAAAGGGATATCGAAGCGTATTTTGGCTCCAAGGACAAACAATTATTTGAGCAAGGAATTGAAAATTTGCCTAAACGTTGAGAAGACATTGTAAATAATGAAGGAAAATATACTATTGATTAATAAATACTTTACCATAAACATCTTTTTTATTAATTTTAAGACCACCTTTAAAAAACACGCGAACTTATGGACTGACTTGATATCTTCTGCTATCAAGTGCTTTTAAACCAATCAATAAACATCGAAAGTGGTACGGTGGTAAAGTTTCTGAATAGTTTGAAGATCAGACCGTTAAACGAATAAAACCTTTCAGAACTCGCGGCATACTCTAATATCGATCTAATGAAAGCACAATGCTTTGAGAGCAAGTGTGTTAGTAAATATTAGGTTGGAGAATAAGTTCGTAGCGTTTTTACCGAAAAATTTTATTTAAACAAAAACTAATAAGTTGCTGTTTACAACCATTTCCCAACTCTCGACCAATCCATTGATGTTGTTCCGCCAAAACTCGCCTGATCTGGTGTCAAAGAAATTGTTGAGCCAGGTATTAAGGACCTTTTTGTTATCGAAGGCAACGCCCTTCATATGATATGGGAGCGGAAATGATGGAAATTGGTCGGTGCAAGGCCCGGAGAATACGACGGATGCTGAAGGACCTCCCACTCGAGCTCTTGGAGTGCGGCTTTGACGACTTGTTTAACATGGGGCTTGGCGTTGTCGTGAAGGAGTATGGTTTGATCATGTCGATTAGGTGTTTTCAGTCGAATCACCCCTTTCACGTGGTGCAGACAATGTAGAGCTCCTTGTTGACCATGACATTATTTTCGAGCATTTCGCAGTGCATCATGCCTTTCCAGTGCCGCCAAACATATGTCATGATCTTCTTTGGATGAAGATCCGGCTTCACTCTCAGTTTTGGCGTATCTCCTGGAGCCACCCACTCATTTTTTTGCTTCGTATTGATGTATAGGCACCATTTCTTATCTCCCGTGACGATTCAGTCCCAAAAGCTCTGTTTATGACCGCGTATTGCTCGATGGCGGCCGAGATGTTGGGAATCAGTTTGAAGGCGGCTTTGTTGGCTTTGTTTGTTTTTTTCGTTAAGTTCGTGAGGCACCCAGGCTCCCAATTTATCGGTAAGTCCCATTGAATGAAGGTGAGAATCATTTCATGATCGCAGTTCATCCGTACTGTAGGATCGCCTTGATACCTTCTCCATACACGTCGTAAATGTACCGAACTGCTTCGGCAGTTTTTTGACCTCGATGAAAAGCAAATAAGAGCAGGTGTCGAAAATATTGGTTTTTGCCCCAGGGTATTCCATTTCTAGGCCTAATAGAATAGCCTTAAAAAAAAAAAATAATTGGCGCGTACACTTCTGTTAGGTGTTTGGCCGAGCTCCTCTTCGCATTTGGGGTGTGTGTCTTGATGTTGTTTCACAAATGGAGGGACCTACAGTTTCAAGCCGACTCCGAACGGCAGATATTTTTATGAGGAGCTTTTTCATGGCAGAAATACACTCGGAGGTTTGCCATTGCCTGCCGAGGGGCGACCGCTATTAGAAAAATGTTTTTTTATTAATTTTGCTTTCACCGAGATTCGAACCAACGACCTCTCTGTGAATTCCGAATGGTAATCACGCACCTACCCATTCGGCTACGGCCGAATTCTAGAATAGCCTTACCCTAATAAAATATACAGCTAACATAGTTTTGTAGAGCAGAAAGACTTTTATCGGATGAATACTTACACTTTGCCAAAAAAATTGTTATAAAATAAAAGAAAATATAAAAACGCTATGAACTTATTCCCCAACCCAATACTTATATATTTTCTGCGTATCTTTTGCGTTATCAGTGACTGGACGAAAGCCACAGATACTCCGCAAAGCGCTTAGGCGATAGACGAATTTAAGTTTTCTTGAATAGCTGTTTATGTTAAATATTTCAGCTGGCAATTCTGCATCACTGAGCTCACAAGCCGTACTATATATTATCCTTATGCTATAGCTAGGGCCACCGGCATTACTCATGCCTGATAGGCCTGCCTTCTTCACAGCATATTTTAGGTGAATTTTAAAGTTTTAATTACCATAAATCATCGCCTCTAGGTATTTAATAGCGAGATTTGGGTTAATAGTTACAGCCCTAATATTTGCCTTCTTAAATTCTACAGCCCTCTTGCTGGTTATTGGAACCACATCAGTTGTGTGCTCAGCTAACTTCAGGTTCATGGACGTGAACCAAGCCTTGATCCTACTTCAAGGTTCGCTGGTGTGTATTCAGAAATGTGAATCCCGTATCATTGCGACCACCAACTATAGATGGGCTGTTGAGCCCACTTGTGATAACGTGTGCCAATAAAGTAGCTAGACAAATTTTGATTAAAAATAAAAAACCATACTACTGTTCAAAATTGTTAAATTTTTTTTATTTATAAAACATATGATTGTTACACAAAAAAAGCATTACTTGTATAGTTCTAAAGGACCATGGTCTTCTATTTTCCGAAGCTTTGATTTGATACCTCCAATCATCTTTTGGACGACGTTCATGTCCACTTTCCTTGCACATAATTTGATCCTGTTCTTCAGCTGTTGATTTGATTTAGCTTCCCAGCCATCTTCGTACACTTTCTGGCAAAGTAGAGTCCAAAAATTTTCAATTGGTCTGGCCTTTGGGATGTTTGGTGGGTTAGCACATTTCGGAACAAATTTTATATTATTTTCTGACATCCACTCTAAGGTCTTTTTAACATAATGACTACTTGCTAAGTCAGGCCAAAAGATGTAATTACCATCAGAATGCTCGGATTTGATAAATTTTTTAAGTTTTGTAAGGCATTTTTGAATGTAAATGTCACTTCTTATGGCAGGAGCTGTGGAATCTTGAAGATAAAGTTGAGAGAGTCCTTTGGAAGATATGGCAGCCCAAACTAAAACTTTCGGTTCAAATTTAGCTTTAGGAGCAAACTTAATATTATCAGGAGTATTCTCTATGTTGTTTGTATAAAATCCACAGTTTTGGTCTCCGTTATTCCAAGCAAACGTAAAATATTTCTCATCATCGAGAATCACCTCAACATCGCCAACAAAATAGCTACGGCGGAGCAATCTACATTTCTTTGGTATTTCTTCTAGTTGTTTATCACTATATTTTGCAACCGTTACCCTTTTGTGATAATTAATACCACTTTTCAACAAATTTTGACGTACAGTCTCTTTAGAAATACCAAACTTTCGACCTAACTTGCGGTTTGATGCACCTTTTTTGTCAATAGCAGCTTTTTGCAGTTTTTTTAATTGTTTTGCGTTTAGAACTTTTGGGCGACCTGATTTTTTCACTCCTGAGGGAGCTATCCCACTATCAAAACGTTTAAAAATTGAATAAATTGTTGAACGTGCAATATTTTCGAGAAGAAAGTGTTGCAAAACCTCTTTTTTTGAATGCTGTCCAAGCATGTCATAAATGCGTTGACGTAAATGGTCTTGGTTTGCGACCTTCATGATAAAAAATTAATTTAAATAATTTTTTAATTAAAGGCCATAAACTAATAAATAATTTAAGGATTAAATGAAAGAGATATTATTCACCACTCTTAGGTTCTAATAAAAAGGAATTTGTCCAGCTACTTAATTGGCACACGTTATAACTATATAGGTCTTTCCCAAAATGAATGGAATCAGATCTAGATTACTCATCTATCTCAATTGATCTTCCATTACTAAAGTAGTTGGTATCACCAACGGAGTCTGCCTAATGGAAACACACACGAGGCGTATGGGGTTCGCCTTTAATTACATCTGTCTAAGCTGCCACGGTGATTTCAAAAAGGATTGATTGAAAATAATGATAGGATCCTGGAAATCATCAAATCTAACTGGCACGCGAGCCTCATTCCATAGCTCTAGAATTGAAGATTAGTCAGAAAACTCTTATGTTAATTTCATTCTCGATATGAAGCAAAAAAAGTTGGTACTTTGTCTAATATTACCTAATATTAAATTGTTACTACCACTACCTAATATTAATTCCTGTGTTCAGGGATATCTTAAATTTGGACGAAGGGCTGATATTCCACGCGGAGTTCCCACATTAACCACTGTCTATCGCCTATCGGACCACTGTAGTGCACTTCAAACGGAGGTAGTCGCAACAAGAAAGCTTTTGAACGGTTGCTTACTTGTGTAATCACTTTCAGAGAAGTAAAGTAAAATACGGGGCTCGATGTTGATTAGCTCGAATCGAGCCGATAATGTCTGACTTCCCTTTTGACCACATTCGCATATTTCGATACTAGGATCATTTGGGTAGCTGGTTACAGATAGTAGCTGGCGGATAAGCTAGTGAGACATAGGCTCTTGGGTTGGCCTCTTTGCGTAATGGGAAGAAACTGAAGGAACATTGGGTAAGTACTCAAATAAGCAAGATATCGAGATCGTTCGGAGTAGATAGCCTTCCCCCAGGGAACTTGGTTAGCTAACAAAGCCAAAGCTTTCGAATTTGGTGGGTATCCTTAACATACATTAGTCGTTAGGTATCTGCTTGAGCGACTTGGTACTAAAGGGGTTTCCAATAAGAAGTGTTGTTTTGATATTCAAACAAGAATGCTATTTTTTAATATAAATGATCGGATGTTTATTTCATTATAAAGAGGAAGGTATTCCGTTAATAGTGAAAAATACCAACATCTCTCCCGTCTTTCTTCCTTATATCCACACATTGGCATCATGAGGACGACGAAATGTGAATTGCTTTCCATCTATAGTAAGTAAGCTTTCTATCTAGGTTAGTTTAGTTTAGGTAACAGTGGTTGGCACTCTCCATGAGAATGTAGTGAAGCCCACTTAGGCCTGAAACCTCATTGTGAGACTCCGAACCCAACCTGATTTTAATTCCTTCAAACTTCTAATAAAAAGCACAAAATACTTGCATTTAATTTGATCTGCTTCTTTTTATTCTATCTAAAATAATAATTATTTAATTTCTCCGCTTCTTTGCAAGACACAAACGACCAAATCTCTTTGATGCCTAACAATAATGTCTATACTCGTTTCTTTATGGTATTTTTTTTTCTTTGTGCAAACACAATTTCTTTACGGCTATCACTTCATTTTTGCCAAAGTTTATTGTTTCCAAAAGTCAAGTATTTCGGTCAACATATTTGACAAATATGTGTTTTTGCTTGCCATTTGTTTGCTGTTGGCCTCTCGCACAAAGCCCATTTGTAATGGAACTGCAACTACAACTTTATACTACACTCGCAGTAAGTTTTCAAGCAATTTAATCATTTTTAAAGATGCCACTTCTCTCACTTCGTAATACTCTGCGCTCTAAGCACTTTGGCCAAAGTCAAAGTAACAGAGATAAATATTTTATTTAATCACAGTTACTGTGTCTATAGTTTACCTTGCCAAAAACGGAGCAAACAACAACCAACTGCATGCATGCTTGTGTGTGTGTGTGTGTTAGCGCAAATTGATACTCCAGTGCACGTGCACGGGTAAGTAGGTATGTATCTTTAAAAATGCACTCAATCACTTACTCTCAGATTCACTGACTCACTTGCTGATTCACTTTCGAACTCACTTTCTTGCCCACTTGCTGCCTCATTGCCTGCTACTCTCCAAGTATGTATTACTTAGCTTGTGCTACGCGCAACCAAGCGTATAATGTCCTTACATCGCTTGAGCTAAGGCAATTGCCATATTCGCCTACAGGCGGGGGCGGCCAGTCAAGGCTAAGCAGTTGTTGCAAGTCATACCTTCCTACAGCGAGCATACGTATGTATATATGCACACTTTCAAATACTTTCCATTGCTCTGAATGCCGTTATACTCATACATTCTAAATATTGTCATTGCCTTCTTGGTCTTTCTTCCCAGCTCCCCTCTCTCAGCCCTCCTCTCAGAGTGTCTTTGCCAAATGCTCTGGTGTTTACCAAAATTGGTTACGTATACGTCATGTTGGCTCGCTGGGCATAGTATGATGCTTTTTGTATGAAAAAACTGGTGCCAATAAATAAAATTAGGTTTCATCTCGAAAATGCATCTCCTGCCACTTCTGCGCCCCTACATTCCTGCAAATTTTTGCACAGCACTTTTCGTGTGGATAAGACATATGTTTTAGTGCGACAGTTAGTTTGCATCGATTGCCTGCTATGCACAACATATTTTTGCATGCGTGCGTTTGATATGAATGCAAGCACGGATGTGCATGTGTATGTGTGAAAATGACTGTGGTTTCACTGCAAACTAAACTGAGGAGAAAAGTCTTTTGAAGTTCTGTTTTTCTTGTTCTTTTGGTTAACGTATCAATTAAGTTAATTAAATATCGAGAATTTTAATTTGAAATGCAAATTGAAAGGAGTTTAAAAATATTTAGAAACTTGATTGCGTCAGTAGTTAGTTTACACTAATGAATGAAAGAGTAGTTTGTACTGTTACTTATTATATTTGTAGAATTTTGTGCTGAACGGAAAATTTACTATACCGACAATTATATTTGTAGTACGGGCACTCATAATCTCGAGGTGTTCCGGATAGTAGATTCGGATGAAATATAATTTTTTTTTATTCAATTCAAACTAATCAAAAATTTTCTTCAAGCATCTACTTTATTTACAAAAATAAGTTTTACAGATGTTTAAATTAACATTTGTAAAATTTTGCTCTTATATGCCACTAAGCTGTCCAATTAAAGATGGCATTAATTGGTGGCCGTAGACTCAGTTACAGTTTTCCTAACTGATAGGATTAGATTAGAATACATTTGTGGGGTCTGGACAAGTCCAAGCACTCAGTCAGTAGACCATTGTACTACACCCGCATAGATATCAGTAGAAAGAACAGAGATAGGAAAGATAAAAGGTGAATGATGAAAACGGATAAATTAGTGTGAGGTCACTCTTGCACAAATCTCTTGGATTCATTGATGAACTTTAAGAGATCCGGAAGAGGAAGAGTATGAACTTTGTCCATACTCAGTGTATCGCAACCCAATACCCTAAGTCCGATTCTGAAAAATGCAGGACAGCTACAGAGAAAATGCTCTGCAGTGTCGTCATTCTTAAGACAGGATAGGCATATCGGGCTGTCCATGATCCACATGGTAGCCATATGCTGACCACAGACGTTGTTCCCTGTGATTACACCCATCATTACTCTCAGGTCCTTCCTGCTGAGTTTCAGGAGCACTTGGCAACTCTGCACGAGTTCAACTCAGACCAACGACCTCTGTGGGTAGACCTCATGAAGTCCTCAATCCATAGTTGAATCGATGCGGAATTGACACCTAGAAAGAGTTTAAGGCCTAGTGGCATACTTGCAGAGCCTCCGTTAGCCAATTTATCAGCTACTATAACTCATTCCCTGCAATACCACAATGTTCAGGCACCCAAATAAGACTAACTTTGTTGTGTTTTGCAACACTGTTCAGTTTTGTCTTACATTCACCGACTAACTTCGAAGAGCAGCAGGGGCTTTCAGTGCAGCTCGACTGTCACTACAAATTCCAATACTGTTGCCCCGCCACTTTTTCTCAATTATCCAGTATGCCACATTCAAGATGGCATAGACTTCCGTAAGGAATACCGTGGCCGTCTGTACTGTGGCATAGGAGTGCTTAGTGTCTAAGTACCATCCAGATCCGCTTCCATCACTGGTTTTGGATCCGTCGGTGTACAGAGTGTGCTGATATCCCGTTAATAGCTTCTCTGGACTTATCCATTGATCTCTATCTGGGATCAAAACAACATACTTCCTAGCGAAGCTAACGACAATAGCCGATTGTCCACCGGCATCGGGAACAGTGTGCACCGCTCTGACAACTGGTGGTATATCTGACTGTGGCCAGTGCTTACTTCGTTTCCCCAGACTCCGTTTAACTTGAGCCTGTACGCCGCCTTCATTGCTTCATTTCGAATTTAAAGATCTAGAGGTTGCAAGTTCAGAATGACATTAAGGGCATCACCAGATGTCGTACTCATACTGATAGGATGGTTGTGCCATCTTCGTATGTTACGATGGTGCAGTTTTCGTTGCTAAGAAGGTCATAGGCAAGGAGGGCCTTCCACGCTACCTTATGGGACTCCAGCTTTTATTTCTTTGAGCTCAACATATTCACAATCTAGTTTAACACGGAAGAATCAATCAGACAAGTATGATTTCAATATACGTCTAATAATCTTGATTTGGTAGAATTTTGCTCATTTTTCGCAGCAAGCCATCACACCTTATCGAAAGCTTTGGATAAATCCGCAAAGACGACCGATAAACCTTTTTGTCTTCAAATGTATTTTGTCGTAGCAGCAGCATAAACATTCCCAATGGAAATAAGAGGAATGCTGCTGAAGTGAGAGTCCTTGGCCGGATATAAAAACGGGACGTTTCGGTTATGTAGGACCAACTGTTGTGGAAACATATCAAATGCTGACTATTTAGAATGGAATTCAAGTGGATGCATTGGTATTATCATTTATATTCTTTGTTGTTGTTAAATACGCTTTAAAGGCAGTTTTTCATGAGCTTTGAGAGAGTTGGTAATAATGAAATTGGGCGATATGACGTGATTTCGATGGCTGTCTGACGTGACTTCGTTGACTTTAAAAAATAATTAATTATGGTACTTTATATATTCGCCGTTGTTATTTACAACCTTTTCCCAACTCTTGACCAATTTGTTGATGCCGTTTCGCCAAAAATCGCCTGCTCTGGTGCCAAAGATGTTGAGCCAGTTTTTAAGGACCTCTTTGCTATCCAAGGCAACGGCCGTTATATGGTTTGACAGGGAGCAAAAAGATGGTAATTAGTCGGTGCAAGGTCCGGGGAATACGGCGGATGCTGAAGGGCCTCCCATTAAAGCTCTTGGAGTGCGGTTTTGATGACTTGTGCAAAATGGGGCCTAGCGCGTTCGTAAAGGAGAATGGTTGGACTATGTCGATAAGGTCTTTTCAGTTGAATCACCCTTTTCACGCGGTGTAGCTGAGTAATGTAGAGCTCTTTGTTGACCGTGGAATTATTTTCGAGCATTTCCCAGTGCACCATGCCCTTCTAGTCACGCCAAACACATATTATGATCTTCTTTGGATGAAGATCCGTCTTGACTCTCAGTTTTGGTGTATCTCCTGGAGCCACCCACTCCTTTCTTTGCTCCGTATTGATGTATAGACACCATTTCTTATCTCCCCACATCTACACCTGTCTTGCGGGTTCCCATCTAGGTCTGCTATTGTGGTTTTCGCAGTCTGTCACCGATTCATTTCCACTTTTGCTGTCGCATTTCAAGATAAACGGGTATCTGTTCCGTTAATGCCCAGAGGTTGTTGTTAGGCATGATATCAGGGCAGAAAACGCGCACAATTTCGTGAAGGCTACGATTTATAAATACCTGGAGTGCGTGTATAAGTGAAACTACCCGGCTATGATCGTTAACCATGAAAATAAAAAATGGTTCCGGACGAGACCAGACCTCCCTGGTTGCTTGATATTTTACAACTGAAGTTACAAAATATTGTAGTTTAATTCTAATACTAAGATTAAAAGCTAAGCCCTTGTGCTTGCGACGTGACCGGTGCTTTGCTGAGTGTGCATTTCCCGCGGGACGCCAGCCGCTGCTCTAACATTTCCCGCAGTGTTGACGCACAACATCTTTGTCATTACAATATTGAGTTTCAAGCTCACTTTCGCTGCACATTTACTTGCTGCTGCGATCTTTGACTGCTTTTTTTTGTTTCTTATCCTTTTTTATCCGAATGGGGAATCTTACATACATATATACCGTCAACATAGACATGCACGATTCAGACTGATCACTAAAGGCGCACCTCATTCGGGACCACGCACAGTTTCTTCATATATGGTTCTGTCTCTGTCTACCCCTCAGTACTTGTTTGTCTTCTATGTTTACTGCATTCCCATTCTTTTATCCGCAGTTCCTGTAACGCATTTGCGGACCATTCTCCCTTCTTGGCCCACACCAACTTCGATTGCAGTATATGATTTACAATGTTACCTGGGGTTATTCTTTCTTTTGTCATTTCCTCGATCGATGTTCTTTCAGATACGTATCTCGGTCAGGAGAAAAAGATATGTTCCGCGTTCTCAATACCGTTGCCACAGAACGAGCAGTCTGCTGCGTCCTCGTGAATATACTTTTTTGTAGCATCCATGTTCCGTCAGGAACTTTGTCAGGTAGTAATCCCTGTAACCATGTCTTCTCTCAACCCATGTCTGCTCGCTTCTTATGAGTTTATGCGTCTACCTCTCTTTTGTCACTAGGACCCAGCGATTTTACCACTCATTTATGCTCCCCTCTCTTTTCCTTGTCTTTCCTCCTTACGCTCTTCCGCCGTGAGTCGCCTGTTTAGGCTTTTGGCTTTGTCGTAGACTCTACCCGGTTCAGAGGCCATTATATCTGGTGGCATAATACCCGATATGACACACACTGCTTCATACGATATTGTCCTGAAAGCACAGGCAACTCTAAGGGCACTTAGCCTAAGAACTATTTCCGCCTTCTTCGTGTATGTTTTTTAACATCAGGGCTTTCCCCCATATGGGTGTTGGATACATGAGTGTAGACTATGTAACTTTAGCCGGGAGCGCTCTTCTGCTCTGAGATGTGGCCTATAGTCCTTGACAGTGCCGTCGTCACCATGGCTGCCTTTCTGCATGCTTTTATAATGTGCTTCTTGAAGCTTAGTCGCGCATCGATCATAACACCCAAATATCTTAATGTCGCTTGTGACTTTTAACTCATCAATGTTTAGTGTGGTCGTTTTTAACTTTTTTCTGCTCGTAATGAGAACTGCCTCTATTTTTTGTCCTGCTAGCTGAAGTTTAACCGCCGTTAGTCATTTTTAGACCTTTGACCTCTGAATATGAGGAATTGCTTTGGCGGCTATGGCCAACGCAATGTCGTCTGCGTATCCTATTATTTGCACTTCTCTCGGCATTGGGAGTTGCAGTACTCCATCATATAGTAATATACATTCCATAGGATCGGGCCCAGTACAGATCTCTGCGGTACTCCGCCCGTCACTGCATATAAAGGGTGTTTTTTTTAGAGGTTAGGTTTTCAAGTTGGCACTACTTTTTTCGTAGATGGTCTTTTTGACAGCTGTCACTTGATTTATGCTCAGTTTGGTTTGCCATTTCATAATGAATAGACTTACACCTGAACAACGTTTGCAAATCGTGCAAATTTATTACGAAAATAATGGTTCGGTTCGCACGACGCATCGAAGAAAATTTTGTTCAGCGATGAAGCTCACTTTTGGTTGAATGGGTATGTCAATAAGCAAAATTGTCGCATTTGGAGTGAACATAATCTACAAGCCATTGCTGAGACGCCGTTACATCCTCAAAAAGTTACTGCTTGGTGTGCTCTATGGGCAGAGGGAATCATTGGTCCATATTTCTTTAAAAATGAAGCCGGCCATAATGTTACAGTCAATGGAGAGCGCTATAGAGCCATGATTAATGACTTTTTCGTGCCTGAATTGGACGATGTTGATGTGGACGACCTTTGGTTCCAACAAGACGGCGCTACATGCCATACAGCCAACGCAACAATCGATTTATTGAAGGAAACTTTTGGTGAGCGCATTATCTCGCGCCGTGGACCTGTGGCGTGGCCTCCAAGATCGTGCGATATAACACCGCTGGACTATTTCTTGTGGGGCTATGTGAAGTCGCTTATCTACGCAGATAAGCCCGAGACGATTGACGTCTTGGAAGAGAATATTCGGCGCGTTATTGCTGACATACGACCCCAATTGCTGCAAAAAGTGGTCGAAAATTGGGCCTCTCGGCTGGAATTTATTCGAGCCAGCCGCGGCGGCCTCTTGCCCGAAATCATTTTTAAAACATAATGGCAAACCCTTATCCTTATAATAAAGCTAAATTCTTGGCCATAACATTAAATTATATACGTTTTATTTCATCTTGAAAACCTATCCTCCAAAAAAAACACCCTTTATCTTAATACTTTCAGCTGTATCTTAAAGAAGTTCTCTTTCCGACAGATAACTGCTTATAACCCATACCAGGTATGCTGGCGTTTTTTTGCCGAGTTGAAAGCATTCTTGACATCCAAAGTGATAACTGCACAGTATTTTTAGTCACCATGCATACACCTGTCATCCTCAAAAGCTTTGCTTTCAATGCTTGATCTTTGACTGTATATGTAAGTATTTGTGTGACAGCAGACAAATGTCGTCTACGCAATCTTCTCTGTTAGTTACGCATTACTAGGTCCAATACCGGGGAAAGTACACATTCCTGCCCTATTTCTGTCTGCACTTGAATGCCACCGCTCAGGATGTTCAAGGGTCTCACTCTCCAAGTGGCATCTGTGTCTAGTTAAGCTATGAAGTTAATTATTTTTCAGGTATTCCTTTACAGATGAGGGCTCTCCAGATCGCATCGTAGTTAAGAGTGTCAAACCCCTTTTCAAAGTCGATGAAACACATGTAAATACAGTTGTGTGTGCCACTCAAAATACTGCTCTACGATCACTCTTAAGGTATTAATGTGGTCGTTGCTAGGACGTCGTGGCGGTAATCCTGCTTGTTCTTCCCTTAGGTCACACAGCAGGGCGTCGGATACTCTTTTGTTGATTATATGAGCTATGATTCTATTCACCATTCTCAACAACGTAATGCCTATCCAATTTTTGCACTCAAATAAATTGCGCTTTTTCGGTGAAAGCGTAACAATGCCATCCTTAAGCTCAATGGGGAATAGACGTCGTGCACTGCCTTAAAAGTAATTTATGTTTATTGTTTAATTTATTTTAATTTCTAACCACTTTCAAATATGTGCAGCTTAGCTTTGTATCTACTTGAGTCTTAAAGTTTTAAAAAACTCTCACGAATGGAAGTTCGCTATTCAAAAAACAAACAAAAAAAGCCTTGCTAAATTTTTCTCTAGGGCTTTTGCGCGCATAAATAATTATCACAACAAATTTTCACATTCGTATGGTTAAATAAGAAAGAGTAGTGAATCTACGCAGAGAAGCCTAATACAGACAACATATGAAACGACTAAGCAGAACTATCACCCACAGCCAATACCACCCATCCTTTGGTCTTTTTCTATTTATTTTTCTCCCGAGCAATAAAAAATTTCCGACCACATAAAACTATGCCTCTACAAATGTAAGTGTATGCACCCAAACACACACATATACATATACGCATATCTGCAGTCATAGAAGACAAAAAATAGAAAACTTAGGGCTGCTGTCTGGCAGCGAATTCTTTTGGTATTTGAGGTAAAATTTGGAATTCTACGCAGCCTTTTATTTACCGTCCTTGGTGGTCACTTACGTTTATGACACATATGTATGTATGTGCGCGCAACAACAATAACTAAACGAGTAAGGAACAGCAGCTGGCTGCAAAAGGAATGTAACAAATAAATGCCAAACCAGTACTTGTACCCTTAGAAGAATGGTTAGTGGCCTCCGTCATCGTTAGGGGGCAGTGAAGTATGGCCACATGTGCTGCTGCCGCAATACACTAAATATGCTTATACCCAGTTATGAATATTAAGAATAGTAAGAATAAGAAGAAGACGAAGGAGAAAATGTATTTATGGTTGTCCATAAATGGCCACAGCAATATGTGCAACTAACCATTTAGGATGAAAGTAGTGTCTCGGCCGGTCCTCTGGGCTCTCATCAATGCCCATCATCAGCATAAAAGTAAGCAGCAGAAAATTGAATTTTTATGAGTGGAAATTGCCAAAAAATGGCAGCTAGCACATGCTGATATGGTTACCATAGAATTCGTGTGTGTATGGCTAGTGGTCATAAAACAGGAACGAGTTTTCCTTTGGCGAGAAATAATATTCATTATTGAATATTAGGCGTGAATAAGTGGCGCATTTGTGAGGCTCTTTACTATTTTTCTCGTTTATTATTTTTTTTGCTCGAGAATTTTGTCAATTGCTCGAAAGTAGTGAAAGTATTTGTAGGTCGGAAGCAGCAGCAAGATTAGTTTATTGCTTGGCAATGCCTTTAGCTGTTGGTCTAATTTATGAAATTAGCTTCCGGTGGAGTGGCAACAGCTGTGACGGAGTGTATGCGAAAAGAGTGCTTTTGTTAAGCAATAATTTTTCTTCAATTGTTGGGAAACTAAATATTTTTTTAGATTTAATTCTTTAACAGTTTTTTACTCAATTCTATTAGCTTTTAATAATATAATATAATATTTTGAAAGGATATTCTAGCTGTTTTGATGCATGTTCGTATAAATTCAGTGAGTGCCAGAGAAAATCGAACACCTATTTTAGGTAGTATTTAAAAATAATGTAAAAATTGAAAATTGAAAAAGAATAAAAAAAAGAGGTTGTCTGTAAAGTCGGTTTACTGATGATAGTTTAACGTGATAACGTCACAAGAAAATACTGATTGAATGGTTGCATTTTTCAAAAGAAAATTTTAATTTTATTTGTTTGATAGATATTTTGTATGGATATAGAGAATGAGTTAATATTAACATAACATAATATACTTTAACATAACATAACATAACATAACATAACATAACATAACATAACATAACATAACAAAACATAACATAACATAACATAACATAGCATAACATAACATAACATAACATAACATAACATAACATAACATAACATAACATAACATAACATAACATAACATAACATAACATAACATAACATAACATAACATAACATAACATAACATAACATAACATAACATAACATAACATAACATAACATAACATAACATAACATAACATAACATAACATAACATAACATAACATAACATAACATAACATAACATAACATAACATACCGCAACATATCATAACATAACATAACATGCTGTTCAAGCAAGGTAACGACGTATGAGCAAGATAACAACGCATTTTTTGGTGCGTGCAGCCGGCTACATAGAATTATAAGACGTTATCACGTCTAAAAATAATAACATTAAAACAACAGGTATTATTAACAAACTTGGTTTTATTTTAAATTCTTCAAGTAAATCAAATTAATAATAATCAATAAGAAGGCATATGCAAATACAAATACGTGAATTTATATTATATATGTACATATGCGCATATACATACACATATACGCTCACTTAAGTAGGAGAGAGCAAGATGTCGAACGTTGCCGTTCGTTTGCTTTGTTTGCTTTGTCGTTCGTTCCGCGCTTTCGCTTGCAGTTCATTCAAGGTAACGACACATGAGCAAGGTAACGGCAATGAGCAAGGTAACACTAATGAGCAAGGTAACGACACAGTTTTTCGTGCGTGCAGCCTGTTAAATCGAATTATAAGACGTTATCACGTCAAAAAATGATAAATTTCGGATAAATTTTACGGAATTTTGATGATTTTCTTATAAGTAAAGGGTGACTTTCCATCGTATGGAGTTGCACCAGACATCTTGAGGATTTGCACTTTGTCGATGACATTTGCCTCCTCTCTCACAAGCTCTTTGTCATGCAAGCGAAGGCGGACAAATTAGTCGCGCTGGCACGCACTGTCGGACTGGAGGTCAACATCGCCAAGATCAAGGCTATGAGAGTTAACCACAATAACGCAAGGCAGATATTGGTCGACGGATGCCAGGTGGAATTCAACGAAAGCTGCTGCTACCTCGGTTGCATCATCACGGCAGATGGTGGAGGAGATGAAGATGTCAACTGCAGGGTAAACACAGAAAGTACGGCATTCAGGCTAATGCATACAGTATGGGGAGTTTGCAAATCTCCAGGCGCACTAAACTACGAATATTTGGCTCATCCGTAAAGTCCGTATTGTTGTACGGAAGCGAAACATGGCTGGTCTCTAACAACATCACACAGAGGCTACAATCTTTAAACAACAAATGCCTCCGCATCATCTGCAAAATCTTCTCTCCAAACACCATCAGTAACAACGCACTATAAAGATTAACGAACAAGGAACACATCCTGAGCTAAATCAAATACACAAAGTGGCGATGGATAGGTCACACATTGAGAAAACCTCCAGATAGCATCACGAGAATGGCACTGGACTGGAACCCGCAAGGGAGCAGAGGTCGTGGTCGAACAAACAACACTTAGAGAAGGGCGATCCTGCACAAACTAGCAGATGCTGACATTTCATGGGACGGTGCGAAAACAACAGCACAGAACCGAGTACGATGGAAGAGTCTTGTCGAGTGTTGTTCGAGAGGAGTGAACAAGGAAATAAAGGGTGACTTTTAAAAGTGACGCCAACGAAGAAAAACTTAACGCAAAATTCGTAGAAGCAATGCAGAAAAATATAAGAAAATATTATTTCTAACGGTGGTCGCCCATCAACTACAAATGGCAAGTCTTCGGGCTTATTTCTGTTGAGAGAAAGGCTTCTTAACCCTTTGAGAGCCATATTAGGCGATAGCGCGATGTTTCAATTTGGGCTCAAACTATCCAAAGCAGTGATAGGGTTATCTATTTCCTTCAGTACTGCAAGCAAGAAAAAGAAAAAATAGTAACGCAAAAAAAAAAATATATATAATATATATATATAACTCCTGAAATGATCAGTGGTATAAGCAGTAGTAAGTACAAATATTTAATACCAATCACATACATATATGAGGAATGCTCGTCTTACAACTTTGTAAAGAATGCAGAGATCATTCAATTATTATTAGAGTTGAATATGTTTTTAAATAATTATTTTTTATTGGGAAAAAAGCAACATAAAAAATAAAAAAAACTTTTTACTTCCACTTTAAAACAAAAACTTTTCAAAAAGAATTTCAGTTCTTATTTAGTTTACGCGAACGTTGATAACTCACGAAACCTCCTGGACACATAAATAGCAAATCCTAAAAAATTCCAAATAAGAGCTAAAGTAGTAAACAAATAGTTAAGTAAAATAGTTAAGTAATGATATTGTTTAACCGGATTAGTATTTTGTACTATATCCACCGTTTTTGATTACTTCTTCAAGCCGTCGCTCCATGCTTTCTACAAGCTTGTGGCATCTTTCCTTTGGAATTGAGTACCTAGTCTCCTCAACTGTGGCCCACAAATCATCAACATTTTTAAAATTTTTGTTAGCAATTTTGACCTTAACGTCATTCCACAAATTTTCTATTGGATTGAGCTCAGGGCTCTGCGCCGCCCAATCCAATGCATTACTTTTTCTCTTCTAAGCCAGTGCTTCACTGTCTTTGCAGTATACTTTGGATCATTATCCTGCGTAAATGTCTAATTTAATGGCATAAACTCAAACACACATTTTATTCTGGAGTATATCCAGATAATGGAATCTATAATCCATTTCCGCCGCCGTGTTTAATCGTCTTTTTGAACCTACGAATTAGCGCCTGATTTTTTGGATGACGTACAATAGTTTTCCCATCGGGTCCCTTCCTATTTATTTTGGTTTCGTAAGTTCAAAGTACGTCCAAAACTGAATAGATTTGTTTTGCGGGCTTTTGCAAAGGCAAGTCGGTGTTTGTTATGTCTTTTTGAGAGGAGTGGTTTTTTTCTGCTTATACGGCCAAACAGTTGGGCTTCGTTAAGTCGCCTTCCTAAAAGCTTTCTGGGCACCGGTAGATCAGATTCTTGGTTTATTTGAAGCATTATTTGCCGTGCCGACTTAAAAGGATCTGCTTTGCTCTTGCTTATTATAGCTCTATCCACATTAACATCGGTTTTTTGCGGCTTTGGTTTTCTCTCCGTTTTTTTGCTTAGATAGGATGAATCTTTCTTAACTAAATTAAGAGCATTATAAACCATATGTTTTTCAATACTATTTTTTACTAAATGAAACCCTAATTTTTCAAGGTATTTTAATTTATCGATTTCAGAGGAAAATACAAATTTGACACATCGATTAAAGTAACAAAAGTTCTCTGTTTTATTACAGCATTAAGACCCTTTTTTAATGCATAAAAAATAAAACAAAAAACGTATTTCCAGGCGTTTCAAAATGATAAGATACTGTGTAATGAAAGTGATTATTTAACAAAAGTATAAATTTTTCAATTTTTTTTTCTGTCGTCCAGAATATTTTCGCATTCTATGGAAGCACCATTTGCTTTAGCGACACAAAATGACCTTTTTTTCATCGATTCTGCTAACTTTTTAAGTAAATTTACATCTAGAGGAGCCAATTCTGCCTTAATTGCCGCTTTAAGCTCGTTGGTGTTGTCAAATTGGCGATTGTTGGCGTAAACTCTTCTGACTAATATACCCGAAAGGTTTTCTATTGGGTTTAGATCTGGAGAACACGCCGGCCAGTCCGTAGTTTCTATGGAACAATCGGTCAAATACTTCCGTGTTCGCCTGCTTACGTAGATTCGGGCGTTGTCTTGTTGAAAAACGAAGGACACTTTTCGATTATCCTGAATAAAAGGAAGGAGACTATTTTTCAAAATGTTTTTGTAGTCCCCACTACTCATGCGCGTTGATGTAAATTGTATATCAAGAGTTACTTTCGATATAAATGCACCCCAAATCATAACAGAATTAGTCTGAAATTGAAAAATGTGAAATGAAATGCAGAAAAAAACTTGGCGTTTAGGTGTGGTTTACATTCAACATCGGCCCTTAAAATTTAACCACTCTTTATATTGGCGCTTACACCCATGTTTGGCCGAGCCCCTTCTCCAATTTGTGAGTAGCGCGTTACTGTTTTTCCATAAATGGAGTCTGTAGTTCACTCCAGCTGGCTCCGAATGGCAGACATTTTTTTTGAGAAGCTTTTTCATGGCAGAAATACACTCGGAGGCCAGGCCATTGTTTGCCGAGGGCCGACCGCTATTAGAAAAATCGTTTTCTTAATTTTGGTGTTTCGTTAAGATTCGAGCCAACGTTCTTCGCACGGTAGCCACGCACCAACCCATTCGGCTACGACGGCCGCCTTTGAATGATGGAAATCTTTATTTTAACTCTTCCTGTCCGCAGTCACTGGGCCATCACAACTGCCAAATTTGATTGACTTACGACGCTTTTTGCAAAAATTATAGATCTCCTGCTAGGGTGATTAACTTTGCGCCATCTTGTATGTATACGTTAATTTAAAATCAATTAAGAAAAAATTAACAATACGAATTTCATATCGACTTTTTTCGAATTGTTTTGCCTGTGTGTGTGGCTTTTTCATGTGATTACTCTGCTAATTACAGAGATACTAATAAATATTAAAACCGACCGAGCATTTAAAATCATTAACTCTCGGATGTGCTAGCATACATTCACACGTACACACACACACACACACAAATGTGTTTAACCGCGCACACTAACTAATTTATGACGGCCACAAACGGCAAAGTATTTCATTTTACGCATTTGCAAGTTATATTGAACGCAAAATGTGGCATTAAACCATCAGATTTATGGCAAACAGTTAAACTGCAACAAAACACTTTTGTTTCGAAAACGAAAACAGGCAAAACAAGACAAAAACCAAAAACAACAACGCATGGGTTAAGAACTCAAAGCTGGCGTAACAGCTGGTGGCAAAAACAAAAAAAAAAAAAAACAAAAACTGGAATTGCATAATTGCGAAAAGTTCTTAATGCATAGCAAATTTCTTGTATGGAAAATTCTTATGAGGGAAAAGAGCCAAGAAAAATGCAAAAAATCAAACAGAAAGCAGAAAACAAAGAGAATAATTTTAAACTAAATTAATCCAAGAAACCGAATAGCCTGCGTAGCTTCGTAGAAAATGTTTGAGTGCGCGCGAGTGTGTGTGTTTGTGCGTGTGTAGAACGAAATGAATACGGAATATTCATTATTGTTGTTATTGTGTTGAATATTCATATTTCGTTGCTTTCGCTACGCTTTTTCATCAAGTGTTAATATTCCAATACACTCTTATATATGTAGGTACAGGGTCTTTCAGGTTGGAATTTCTTTTCTAGCTGATTAATGATTAATCAAAAAATCGGCAATCTATTAAAATGTGTATAACCGGCTATCGAGAAATAAAAAAGAAATGGAATATTAAGGGGTCTTGGTGGTCTAGAGTCGGATATATTTGTATATAGGGTATTTTCAGAATTTTGTTTTCACAATAAAAAAAAATTAAAAACTATATTTAAATTTTTTAGGCTTTTGACTTAATTTCTTTCACATACAAAAATGAAAAATAATTTTTTTTTTTAATTTTAATAATTTTAAAAATGGCGCTGAAATTGACCCTCTCGAAAAATTGGACCTGGACGGTGTTGTCCATTTTGGCTCTTCTATTTATCTGAAACATAAAAACCAAAAAAAAAAAAATATTAATACAGTCACTGAGCTACATATGTCTAGAATAAAAACAAAAATTTACGAAAGGGCGCGGTTTTGAATTTGACACTCTAAAAACCTAGTGTTTTCAGTTTTTTAATCAAAAAAATACGAAATGATTGAAATAATAATATGATGCTAGTACTGGCGATGCCATATTAAAATTTCAGACGATTAGGTTGATTAGTTTTTCATGTTTTTCTGACAACATCAGACCGAAAAAAGCCATTTCAAGATAAATGAGTTTAAAGTTTAGGGTTCGGGAGCGTGCGAACCACTCTCTACCTAGTTAATGAGCTGTAGAAGCTATAATGTTGGGAATTTCCGCATGAAAATTTCACAGTATGTTCTTAAGATACTCTACTTTCGAAATAACGAAGAAACAAAAAATCGATTTATTATTATTATTATATTATTATTTCTAGACCACCCTTAAGGGGGAGCCTGCTTTAGAGGCTTCAAAAAATCGATTGTTTTTGGCATAAATGTCTTCCCAAACTCTCCAAAAATGTGTCCTCAAAATTTCAGAAGCAAATTCAAAATATTTTTTTCGGAGTTACAGAAGAAATTGTGAGCAAGAGTCGATGTATACGAGCGGATTTTTTATATACAACAACTTTGACGCGCGATTTATCGGTTTTTTTATTTTTACGATTTTTCCTAGTTGGCGGGAAAGATAGGGAACAAGTTAAACGTCCTATCGAAATGAGATAACATTGATTGTATTCGGAATTAAATTCTCTTCTAGTTGAACCTAAAAAACCTTAAGAAAGTTAGGATTAACCCACTTTCTAATCAATCTGAATTTTGTGAATTTGTTTTTCCAAACAAATTAATTTTTTTTTAATTAGCTAAAAATTGTTGAATTTCTCACTTTTTGTTTAATTTTATTGGTTTAGCTAGAAGCTATACTATACTAAAATAAAAATTTTTTTGGGTTTTTGGTTTCAGATGAAAATTGCGACTTGCATCTTTCCCGCCGCACAACACATGCACACTCGAGGCGCCTCGGCAAAATGCTTGTACAAGGCATAATATGGCATATATTTTAATGAAAAAATTTGAAAAGACTGTTGAAATATATAACCATAAAACCTGATAGTTTTGTTTGAATCGAATATATCTTTCTTTTCCAAAAAAATCCACGAAAAAATCGATTTTTTGAAACAGGCTCTAAAGCAGGCTCCCCCTTAAGAAATTTTCTTTTGTCTAGCGCAAACATAACAGCAAAGTTCACGTTTGCTTCGTTTCTTCTGCCTGAGGTTATGCAGGCATGTTGGTATTGTAATATTCTTGAATGACCAATTGTGGTTGAAGATATGGATATTGACCTCGGAAATTAACTGGAGCTGGAATAAAAAACATGTCACAGGAGCTTGCTTCTTAGACATTGAAAAGGCTTTCGACAAAGTGTGGATCGAAGCCTGATATCTAAGCTCAGAGGCGATAAAGTCCCGGTTCACCACACCATTCCCATTTATAACATGCTGTCAAAAAAAAAAACTGGCATTTTAAAATAAATACAAAGAAATGCGAAAGCATTTTGTTTCGTTCACCCATAAAAAAATGCAACTCAAATATCAGAAAAAAACTGGAAAAATCTAAATATAATATCGAACGAAACCAGAATCCCTATTCCAACCACTGAGAGCGTCAAGTATCTCGGTATTCACTTTGATCACTTTTTATACTATAACGATCACATTAACCTCCAAGTCGTGAAGACCGCAAGAGCTTTCCATATCTATAAAAAAATGTTTTAATCAAAACTACTGCCCAAGAAAGTCAAAATATTAATGCATCAAACCCTGGTAAGACCGATACTCACATATGGTTGCTCAATTTGGTACAACATTTCACCCTCATATATGGAACGGGTAAGGAAGCTTGAGAGAAGAATACTAAGATCACGTACTTCCTTATACAGATCACAAAACAGTAATTATACCAAATACATCTCGAATTCAAAGCTTCATAACACGGCGAAAGTGCCCAGAATTGATTGTCATATTATAAATTTAATAAGAAAGCATATCCGGCGTTGCCTATACAATACCAATAATATATTAATAAGAGCGTTTTACTACGAAAGCGACGATTATTTCTCACTAGCTATTTCTAATGGATTTGCACCTCCCGAATCCTTCTTAAGCCTCGACAAAAAAGGCTTTATACAAAACGAAAACCACACGCCAATAATATATCACATATTCAGAAGAGCGAAAAATAAAAAATAAAATAATCGCACTTAGTGGAAATAATCAACGTTTTGATACAGCTGCGACAAAATCGAATCCACCCTTACCATTAAAAACTGTTGGTGGGTAACAAATGACATGTAATACTAACTCTCAGTGTACTAACTCACAGTGGATAGTGTCGATATCTCGTAAAGTATCGGTCAAACAGTTTAAAGTTGATGCTCGTTGTCAAGTTGATTTTTCACACTAAAAACATTCTTTTGCTGTTTTTTGGTTGTTCCATTCAGCTGTGAGTTACAGGGTGTTAACAATGGAAATAAAAAAAAAGATGAGTATTCGGTACATTTTACAGTTTTTGTTTGAGAAAATGCTAGCCAGGCCACTGAAATTGGGAATGGGGTTTATGGTGCCGATACTGAAATAGGAAATTACGTGCGATTTTGGTTTCTGACAGAATCGAGACCTTTTTGATGTTAAAGAAAATGCCGATAATGACAAAAGTGTCGATAGAATCACAGAAATAATCGAAGTTGACCGCCATATTAGTAGTGGCAGCATCGCCCAGGAGCTAAAGATCGACCATAAAATAGTTTTAAACTATTTGCGCAAAAATTGTACGGAAAATTTGTAATCAAAAATACGATATTCAGGGGATGGTTGAGGTTCAGCTATGTTCCTGTATTGTGGAAAGAAGCGAGAGTTGTGTTTATTCCAAAAGCTAAAAAAAGCAACCCTCTCTATTAGAAGGAATACAGGCCCATTAGTCTGACCTCAGTTCTCCAGAAAACGTTAGAAAAGATTCTAGACACATACATTAGAGATACAGCATGCTTACACCAAAGGCAGATCTACTTAAACTGCACTTCAGTCACTTGTACTAAACATAGAAAAGGCGTTAGAATATAAGGAGTACGCGCTAGGAGTATTTCTCGATATATCAGGGGCCCTTACCAACGTGACAAAAGATGCCATTTTAAATAGCATAGAATCACTTAATGTGCAACCCGCGATTTACCTATGGATAAGGCAGCTATTACCTAGCAGGAAGATAAGTGCGGAATGGAATGATACGAGCGTCACCAAATATGCATGCAGAGGCATCCCGCAAGGTGGTGTATTATCGCCGCTATTATGGTTACTTGTAGCAAATGAACTGCTCAAGAAATTTGACGGAGGGGCACCAAAACTACTGGCATATCCACATGACATAATAGCTATAGTAGTTACGGGAAAGTACCTGGACACCATCAGTAATGTGATGAATAACACACTTAAAATGGTACACTAATGGACATCTCGCGCAGGGGTAAGAATAAACGCCGGAAAAAGGAACATGGTACTTTTTACCAGGAAGCACAAAGTTCCGACGTGGAACCTCCCGAAGCTAGGCAACAACGAACTACTTCTCAAAGATCATGCAAGGTACCTCGGAGTCATACTAGACAGTAAATTACTGGGCGTTACTTGAGGTCTATCACCCTCTCTGATGCATTGAAGCTACACGGCAGTAGTTAGACCGATATTGCTGTATGAGGCCTTAGTATGGTGGACTGCGACAAGAAAACTGACATACTTAATGCCACTGGAAAGGATTCAACGACTCTTTGCTCTGTGCAAAACAGGAGCGATGAAAACCACTCCAACGGCGGCGCTGGAAAAGATACTCAGCATGCCACCTATTGACCTTATGGCGGAAAACCTGGCAGCGAAACCCGCGAGATGGTTAGTGGCTGCTGGGGTATTTACCTGCAGAACCTTCGGACACAGCTCAATAGGAAAGTGGAGGTTAGGTTACACAGACTACATGACTCCGTACTTTAATTGGCAGAGAAGGTTTCGCACTACAATTGAAGAGGAGGGATGGCACAAAGGCATGAAGTCTGGCCATAGAACTTTTCACATCTATACAGACGGCTCTAAGAGTTTAGATGGAGTGAGAGCGGGTATTTACTGCTCAAAACTAGGGATAAGGCAGCCAATCAAACTGCCAGACCACAGCAGTATTTTCCAAGCGGAAGTTGTTGCTGTGTGGAAAGCCGCGGAGCTAACCTACACTAGAACAAGAAAGAACTCAAGCAGCAATAAAAGCAATAAGCTCATATTGTATTATGCCCAAAAATGTTCGACGGAACAGTGAGGCCATAGAAAGGCTAGCCGCAAACAGTAGGCTGAATATCTATTGGGTGCCTGGTCACAAAGGCATTATGGGGAACGAAATAGTAGATGAGATGGCAAAACCATTTGAACAAGAGAACGACATACCGAAACCACTAAATACAATATATATGAAAAGGTGAGTGGAAGCTAGGTGGACTAATCTGTCTACGTGCAAAACAGTAAAAGTCATGTGTAGAACTAACGATAAAAAACTGACTCAATTCGTACTTACGCTCTTGCGAAAGGACTGCAGAACTATCATAGGTATGCTAGCAGGTCATAGTCTATTGGCTGCACATGCGTACAAGATAGGGATTGCTAACATGGAAAAATGCAGGAAATGCAGAGAGGGTGTTGAGGAAACTTTAGAACACCTTCTGTGCGTTTGTCCGGCATTATTAAAAACGCGTTTAAAATGCCTGGGAGCCCCATTGTTTGAGGGTCTGGAGGACGTCTCAAGAGCGAATCTCCCAGCACTTCTTAGATTCGCCAAAAGCGCTGACATCCTACATGATGTCTACTTTCTGTATTCATAGAAGTCGGTCTCCATCTGGTATCGCTAGAGACCAAAAGGTCTATGCGTGGCTTGTTGCCAACCAGGCTAACCTAACCTAACCTAATCAAAAATAATGGATTTCTCTTTCCCCAAACTAATACATATATCCGCCATCACTTTTCCGTATGCCATAAAATAGGCAATTCGCATGCGATAGCTCAACACTTTGGTGATGTGCGGTAAGACAATTTTTAATTTTAAGGACGCAAACGAATTCAAGTACCCACTAGCAAAGCTTCAATACTTCTCGGCAGCCAATTTTATGTGCTTTAGCGCTCGTTCACTATAATGAATGCAAAAAGGAAGAAGACCATATTTTAGACTGCATTAAAGCTAATTGTGTTGCATGTTTAAATTTCTAATCTTCGCTATATTTATTTTAATTTTCTATGCGTACCACTCTCTACCACGCTATTGCAACTGCAATTCGCTATATACTGCAAAATTGTTGTTGGCTTTTATATTTCATTGCATATCTACAACTTTTTATTAGCTGCACACCAACACACGTAGCAGTGGAAGAGGTGCACCAGCAACAGCTTCATCACCATTTGCGTTTCTTTGAATGCACGAATTATGCTGTTATTGCAACGAGTTGTTCTTTGTTTTTGGTTTTTATATTTTTAACGCTTGCATATGCCACGCATACAAATCAGCTCATTTGCAGCAATTCTCTTTATGCTTGCCAAGACTCGTCGACTTTTCTTTTGTGTCTACAATAATAGGCGTGGGAATTTCAGTCTTATTTTATGTGTGAGTATATATATATGTAAGATATGTATGAGTATGTATTTACACACCTACACATGTATAGTCTATGTATTGCTTTCTGGAAATATATAAACCCATCCTTCGCCAGCGCATAATACATTTTCTTGTTCCTTTATTTGCCAAATAAGGCGTATGCGTGACAAGAGATTCGATGACGTACTCGCAAATCGTGTAAATGTTACTCATACGCCCCACCTTAGCTAAAATTTAGCTTTATACATTTGCTTTATCAATTTTATACTCCTGGTGAGAATTTTTTTCTTTCGTACCTTTTGTTGCTTCTTGTTGTTGCTACGTATTGTTTTTTTTTGCTTTTGCCATAGTCGTTTTTGTTTTTGCATTACTCGTTACCTGGCGCGTATTCATCACATGATTAGCATAATCGAATGATGCGCCGAGCGCCATCTCGGGCACGCAAAGCGAGCATTATGTGTTGTCAATTTTCTTAAACTTATTTTCCATTCTTGTTTACTGCCAAGGCGTAGAAATTTGCCTTCATATATAAGTAAGGCGCAAATTTACAGTGTCTAGTGCTGGCAAAGGAGATTTTTTAGATTAAATTTGTGCAATAGACGTACAATTTTTTAATATTTGTTAATTTGTTTGTAAAAACTTTAGGATCAACGGCTACACGTATCGCTAAAACAGAAAACAAAAATTTTAAATAATAAAAAAAGAAAAGAATAAAGAGAAACAAATAAAATAAATAAGGAAAAAAATAAAAACTTGAAAAAAATCTAAATATTAAATACAACAATAAACAACAGTAATACTTGCCCTAATCGCTATTAATTCGTACCTTTGCGAGTTTATTTCAAAATAATAAAAACACCACTAGTTTATTACACCACTAGTTTCATACAAAAGCGAAAAAGCAAAGTCTCAGATTTTGTATATAATTAAAAATTTTTTTGCAAATTTTATCAACACTAACAACTATTTAATTTTTAATCAGAATTTCAAGAATTTTTCTGAGTATGCAGTTTTATAGCCTTTGAATTCTAGTTCAACAAAATGCCTGTTTCAAGTGACCACAAATATAATAGACAGTATATTTTCAAATAGACAGTATATTTTCAAAACAAAATTTTCGCTGAGGTGACTTTGCTTCCGTACAGAGTTCCTGCTCGAATTTTTTATAGAGAAGAGAAAGCCAAACGCCATCAAGAAATCGTGGAGGTGCGAATTAATAGTGGTTAGGGCAACTACATATAAGTAATATTATAAACTTTTCTCTTTGTCGCGCAGGATGGCGTCTGTTGGTATACTCGTATTATGAGGCAGGCCTATAGCAGCGCAGAAAATTTTTATTCCTGAATTTTTTTTGTTTCGTGGTGTGAAATTTTCATTTGCTATTGCACCACTCAAAGGAAGTCTCGTTTTTCTGGTCGACCTGAGTGTTGAATGCACTAAAAGCACGCTTGTACCTTGAACAATTGCCCTTTAACTTTCTGGCTGTTCAGAATAACAATGATTTCGGTTCGGTGGCTCCGGCCCGGGAACATAATTGTAGAGCCATAGAGGTAATTAGCGGCCGCTGAAGTCTAATAATAACATAACTACGCACACCAAACT